>CM045770.1:55206134-55323634 GCA_025200525.1 Camellia lanceoleosa | reverse complement strand
GTGATTCATATCGGACGTGCTTATCGTACCTGTTTTTTTGCCAAAAAAAAAGAAAAAAATTTCTCAGCTCCCTCAAACAGTTGAAAACCAACGAGAAAACAAGTTTATAACTCGTGCCACACAAAAGGCAAATTATACTTTGCATACTTTATATCGAATCTCACCTTTGGTCACTTAATTGTAATATTCAACCTTTTTCCATTTCCGTTCAAGTTGCAGTGTGGTTCTTTTGTCAACGGATGACTCTCACATAAGACATTTTTTGGGTAATTTTTCTTCCAATTTCTTCTTTTTTTTCTCTATTTCTCGACTGTATTTTCTCTTTCTACTGTATATCCTAAACTCTTCAACACCACAACCCTTCCCCGCTGTTTCCACCCCCCACCCTTTTCCTGCAACCTCTCTTCGAAAAAATGGTAAGGGAGTGGCGATGAAGGGGTGATCACTGGTGATGGATTTAAAAAAATAGGGTAGAAGAAGACAAAAAGAAAATTATAATTTCACCCCTAAAATGCATATCACGTGAGGGTCAAATGACAACTTCCGTTAACTAATTTAACATTATACTAACAGAATAAATTTACTAAGGTAACCAACTCGAGATTTTCCTTGATAGGTACTGGGAAGGAATTGGAATGAACTAATATTGATTCATACAGAAGAAAAGGTTCTCTTTTCATTCAAACACCATACCTATGAGATAGGGATAGAGGCAAAAAGAAAAATCAAAGATTTTGCATAATACTTTAGACCGAAAAATCAATCTGATTTATTTCGTATCCCATGCTCAATGAGAGAATGAGTCAAAATCTACGAGATCAAAACTTATGGGACTTGAGGAATGACATAAAAAAAGATTTACTAGTCATACCTATTCTGGATCTATTATAATTTTAAATGAAGTTTCAATAAGAAAATATCTCAAGAAATTTTTTTTTTAAAACAGAAAATAGATAGAACCTAGAAGTTTTTAGGAAATTTTGAAATGGCTAATTGTCGCAACTATCTTTTTAGCTTAAATTTCAGAGACATCATCAAGAAAAAAGCAGCGCACAATAGATACCTTCTATTTTTCTTCTTCTCCTTATACCGTGAAATTGCAAAGTCACGCTCCTGACTTGTTAACTCCCGTATAGTAACTTTAGGAAGGACATGCAAAGCTTCAGTAATGTGATGTTGCGACTCCACTTCATAACCACAATTAGCATGACTTGCACTGCCACCGATATCTGAATCTTTCTCAGGAACCAAACAGCTTTCCTCAATGTAGCTTGCTTGTAACTTAGAGGGACGAAGACCTTGATTTGCAAGCTCAACATTATCGCTGCACCAAAATGCACTAGCCTACATGGAAGGCAACATGATAGTTTGTTTAAACATTTCTTTCTGCTAAACCTTTTTAAAAAAACATAATTTTCATAACGAACTAAGCAAGACTCGCAGTCCAAACAAATAAAACAGTCACTGGGGAACATGCCACATGGAGATCACTAATCAATTGCTTGCACAACACAAAAATAAAGCAGAGTAAATTATGCTTAAAGTCCATGAATTTTACAGCCTATTCAATCAAGTACAAGAACTAAATTTTCACTCAGTCCTTTTAACTTTCTAAATTAGTTCAATATAGCCCTTCTGTTATGTTTTGTCCACCTTGGGCCGTTAAGATGGTTTACCTTCGGCCTATTTTAGCCACTTTATTTATTTATTATTGCTCAGGGTAGGGGGTGAGAAGGATTTAGGGCAGGGTCGTTAAGGGCTACTCAGCCCCCCCCCCCCCCCCCCCCCCCCCCCCCCCGGTTGTCCATGTCCTAAAATGAACAAGTCAATATAAAGCAGCATTGAAATGGCATACAAAGCCAAAAGTAGAAGTAAAGGAGTGGAAAGCTCAAAAGGCCATGTGATGCAGAATGGGGAGGGAGAGGACAAACACAACGGTCAAAATTATTAATCAACTCTGAATACAACAATGCAAAAACTTGATATTTGCATCAAATTGCAATCGATTTAGATACATTTAAAGAGAAAGAAGCTTTACCTCGTAATGAGGAACTGTGCTTAGATCTGTGCCGTGTTCAAAGCCAGCATACATATTTCCTGGCTGCAGGTCTTGTTCAGGTACCGGAGATTGGAACTGCATGAGGGGTTCAATGTCATCCCCACGACCATAATCATCAAAGTTGGATTCTGATTTTGCCATTTTGCGAAGCTGCCCAAGTATTTCTTCCTTGTATTTCCCACAAGCAGCTTTGCGATTCTAATTCAATAACAACATCCTGAAGTTAAGTTAAAAAGTACAACAGCCAATGCAAATTCAACAAGTAACAAACACATTAGATATTTCACTTCCGAGATGAATCATATAATTCATAATTAATAAACATAAATGAACTTGGCTATTATATACTATTTTGGCTAATAGGACTCTCCAATTACATCATCATATGATCAAATCATTGAAAAGCTAAAGAATGCACCCATAAAAGTGTTTCTATAAATACGGTGATGCGTAATTGAACAAAAAGTTAATCAAATGTGAGGCAAGATGAAAGTTTGGAAAAGTACTTCGAAATTTACAATGAATATTTACAGTGTCTATAATCATATAGAAGATGCTATATGTTTCTAGGTGAATGAATGTCTTTTAAAGTACAGGTGAGTGCAAGTCGTTTAGTATGCGTAGGTTGACTAGCATTAAAGAATGTGTCTATAATTCCCCAAATGCATGTATACAGAAGTGTTTTGAATTGAATTGTGTAAGAAATTATAAGAAAGAGAGAGAACTCCAAAAATGGGGAAAAGTAGGGTGTGAAAAGAAAGCCTCAAGTGAGAGTGTAAAAGTGTAAAAAATTCAACACGAATAAAATATATTTTTTAGTGCATACGCAATTGTGCTTGCCCCCAAAAATCCCAACAACAAAAAAGAAACCACAATAAAAAAATCTAAAACTAGTTTGAACAAAAACTGAATTCACCATCAACACCTCCCAAAAGTATGTAAAAATCCCTCGAATTAACAAACCAAAAATCAAAGCAACCAATTGTCAAAAACCACATGTTTCTACAGTATGGAAAGATGTGAAATTCAAGAAGCAACAAAAACCCACCATGCTAAACAGGTCCTAAAAATGAATTAATTGTTAAGAATTGCAAAACCCCTAACCGCTTGAGATCGCCCATAAACAATAATTATATAAATCACAGATACAAACAACAACACAAGATTTACATAGTCGCTATGGTTTCGCTAGGATCCGAAAAAATTACAAGCCAGATACATAGATAGCCATATTAGCTACCCCCAAACTATATATGCTATATATAGAATTAGGGTTATACAAAGTGTTGTTGAAATACACACAACTCATCATGAATCAACAGTAAACAACACAAAGAACCAATCAGTAAAGAAAGAGTAATAAATACTAACCTTAGGAAGAGGAGGAACCCCCATAGCTTGAAAGCAATGTTGAGAGCTATTAGAAACAATCAAATCATCAATACTCACAATACAAGGAGTTTCCCAAACCAACAAATCTGAAAACCCATCATCAACCAAACCCTCCTTCCCAAAACCTCCACACCCATCAACCAAATCATCATCACAAAACAGATCTTTCTTGCTAGAATCTTCAAACCCAAGAACACTCAACAGCTCATTCACAGAAGGACACCCATGGAAGCCCTCCAGAGGCCTTCGTTGGTGAATCGAGGATAGAGATTTACTGTGTATTTCCCAATCACAGTTCTGGCAGAGAACCAAGTTCTCAGTGGAACAGAGGATGGAGGCAGGGGTGGAATCACATGAGTCGCAGAGCAGAGAGCGAGTGTGTTTTGTGAAGAGCTGATTGGTGGAGTGGACTTGTTGGTCACAAGAGAAACAGAGCTTTGCAGAGTCGGCTCTGCAGTACAATAGAGCTTTAGATTCTCCACAGAAATCGCAAATTCGCTTCTGGGTTTTGGAGTTTTCTTGATATTGTTCTTCTTCTTCATTGTCTTGTTTCACATGTAGGGGTGTTGCAGAAGCATCAGCCATTGGAATTGTTGAAGACACAGAGCATAGATTGTAGAAGAAGAGTATATGAAAGAAAAGTAAACAATTTGATAATTATGAATGGAGTTAAAGAGACTCGCGTCGCGAGTGTGTGGGAAAGTGAAAGAGAAAAAAATGAAAGGGATGAGAGAAAGCTTGAAGAAGAGAAACCTTATCGTTATTCTAAGAAAAGGGAACAATCTTGAAAGTCTGCGTTGATTTTTCCTTTTTCTTTTTTCTTTTGTTTTTTGTGATGAGCAATCATCGTCACTCCCTCCCTTGAGTGAGTTTTACAATTTGTTTTTTTTAGTGGTGCTACTCTCATTATATAAATTATAAAAATTTAAAAATTATATTATAAAATTTTATTATTCATATTAAAATTTAGAAGTTGTTTGGTTTTTAAGTTAGGCTAAAAAATCATAAAAAGATAAAAGAAAGTAAAAAATCACAAAAAGTCAAAAATCACAAAATAACAAAAAAAAATTACCAATCTAAAACTAAAAAGTCAAAAAAGAATATTAAATGAATAAAAAAATTTCAGATTAAAAAAGTTTAAAAAATTAAAAAATTAACTAAAAAAATCATTGCCAAACGAAGGCTTAATAAGACTCATTTGAAAAATAAAATAAAACTTATTAATAAATTTTCTAAAACATATTATTTTTCTTTTTAACTTGTGAAACATGATTTTGGTATAGAATGGTATGATATTTTATAATTCTTTTATTCTAAATAAATCAAAATAGTTATCATTGCGCTTCACAATTACAAATCATCTTAAATGGATTTCATGTAAAAAATTTACTATTTTCATATTTAGTGATGAAAAATGCTTTAGAAAGAAATTAATAAATTTTATAAATATTTTTTTTGACTAAATGATGTGTTGTGTAATGATAAAAATTTGAAATACACTTTAATAATATAATAAATATCATGATAATTAATTAAAAAATTTAAAAATTTATCAGTTTATAGATGCTTGTTTTATAAAATTGGTTTAAAACTAACTTTTTTAGTTTTTTTTTGAAAAAATATATTAAAAAAATAAAAAAGTAATATAACTTATAGTAGATTAAAAGTCAAAAAATAATTTTTTATTCACTTACCAAAACAAGCCAAACTATTATACACTTGCAATGCCTATGTTTGGAAAGAAGGTTTTGTGATTTTTTTTGGTTAAAATAGTCACAAAAAATAAAATAAGTTTTTTAGCCCAATAAAAAAAAACATCACATTCAATCTATAATTATTGTATTCTTTTTCTCCCAATCCAAACTAAACTTTTTAACTACCGACTAAATAATAAAAAAAAATTAAAAAATTAAAAAGTCAACTGATTTCCCAAACAAAGTTAATATGTCTTAACTTGTGCGGAAATCCTCCACTCATTGGCCATGCTTTTTATTTTTTTAACAAACACGCTACAATATGAAAAAATCAAATCATTAAAAAAAATATATAAAATATAAAAAAATAAAAAATTGAAAGACATTTTTTGAGCTATAAATCAAATAAGGTGAGTGGTATTCATGGAGATTTTTACTCAAAATCTTTTCAATTACATGTATAAAAGGTGTTTTGAAAAAATGATTAAAAATTATTTTTTAATTTTTTTATAAAAAAAAATAAATTAAAAGATAAAAAATAACTTTTAACTAATTTTTCAAAATAGTCCAAGTATTAGTATAATGATGTTTGTAAGTTTTGACATCACTCCAAAAATAAATAAATAAATAACGCAACCGTCCCATCAGCCCTTTTTGTTTCTGGATTCTCCCACCTTTATTATTACTATTATTTTAAATGAAAATTTTCTCAATCTTGTCTTCATGCTTCCACCAGAGACATCCATGGGTGTAATTTATTTAAAGGGATTGGTTTCCTCCCGTCTCAAGTTGGCTTAGAGAGTATTGTTGAGTTTGTGGAGATATATTATGAGTTTAATTTTGATAATTTAAATTATTTAAAATTTATTAAATATTATATATCTGTAAATAATTACGTAGATCAGATATCGATAATATTCTAAGAACTTTTTTAATATTTAGATATATCTAACATAAATACATTTAAAAATTATAATATTTGTGAAAAAATCTTTAGAAAATTCACTAAATACCAAAAATATATTTTTTAAAAAAATTACAAGAATTCAATATATTTTTCATATTCTTGTGTATTTATTGATTTTTTAAAATATATTTTTATAAATATTTTACTTTTTAGATATATTTAAGTAAGGTGAATCTAAAAAATTTTAAAAAATCCTTAAAATTTAAAAAATATTCACTAAAAAAAACAAACAAAAATTTAATTTTCAAAAAATTAAATTCAGAAAATTAAAACTAAACACACTAAATATTTTTTTAAAAAAATTACCAATAAATCCCAATTGAGAGAATGTTGCTCTATTTACCCAAATACAAAGACAATAAACAAACCTTCAAAACCCAAAACAATGCAGAACACATTAACGATGGTGGTTTAAACATTGAGTGATGCTACGTAGCTCGAAAGAGCTCCCCCTAAATTCTCCCCGAAATGAAAACGACGTCGTTTTCGGCGTTTTCATTTTTTTTTTTGTTTCAGAAGAAGAAAAAGAAAATCAGGGGCGGGGGCTCCGAGAAGGGAGGAGGAGGAGGAGGAGGAGGAGGAGGGACTAGAGGGGGCCAACAAATTGGGCGGGAGGTGGAGGAGAGGCGGGGGCGGAAGCGGAGGAGGGGCGGGGCTGCGACGACGGGCAAAGGCGACGGCGGAGGACTGCGACGGCGGGCGGAAGGGGTTGCGACGATGGGCAAAGGCGACGGCGAAGGGTCATGATGGCGGGCGGAGGGGTGACGATGACCGCCTCTCTCCCTCTCCCTCTCCTCTCCTCTCCCTCTGGTTTCAGACCTACAATACGAAGAAGAAGAAGGGAAAAAAAAAATAAATGAAAATGCCGAAAACGGCGTCGTTTTCGTTTCGGGGGAAATTTAGGGGGAGGAAATTCGAGCTACAAATCATTATTGTTAAACATTACACACCTTTTGGGTTTCATTGTCATTTTCTGCCACTCCCGGCTTCTGGTTTGATGTACACCATGTAAATAGTGTTCTCAGGTTACGTACACTATCTGACAAAGACGATGTCAAGCTCTCACTGGCACATTTTACTCCGATTGTGTATCGCTATGCATTACAAAGGTAGTCCGTTAGTTTGCAGATTCTTCCAATTAGGGTTTCGAACCTGAAGCACAAATGTGGAATTCATGCAATCCCTCTTCGAAAATGCCTCACCCATATTTAGGGATTTCACCAACTGATATGGAAATGTTCATAATGTAGAAATGTTGAAAACCATTGTTTCCTTACGCAAATCATAATAATCGATCGTAAAACGAGAGAGACTAAAAAAACCTATAGTGCGCTTGATGTCTACAAACATAATTTACCCATTACCAAAATCCCACATTCGCCCTCTATGTAACCATCCACACGTGCGTAGTATTGGACAAAATTGACATTCTAACTTTTTTAGGATATTTTAGTTCAAAAGAAAAGATGCAGGACTAAATGGTGCACAAGTTCCCAACTTTATTGGTGTTTTACCCTATTTTTTATTTGAGTAAATTAAAAATACATTTTCTTAAGTTTATTAAAAATACAAATTATTCTTATAGTTATGAAAATTACATCTCACACTTTAAATTTTTTAATTGCATAACAAATAACTCACTTTAATTAATTAATCATAATGTCAATTAATAATTTTTAATAATGTCAATAATATATTGCAATTAACAATTTGTATCTTAAATCCTAAATTTGTATCTTGTAACCCATTTGTTCCTATGAATTTTCTTATGAACCATTAGGTCCTATCCTAATGTTAATGACCATTGAACATCATCGACATCAAACATTATCCATCAAACATCAAAACATCAAACATCAAATTTATGAGTAACATCATCAAAACAACATCAACCATCATCAACAAAACAACATCAAATATCAAAACATCATCAAAACAACATCAAAAATAACGATTAAATAATTTTTTAAATAACGATTAAACATCAAAATAATAATTAAATAATTTTTAAAAGAACGATTAAAATTCAAAATAATGATTTCTTGCCCAACAACATCAATTACAAAAACAACATCAAACATCACGATGTGTTGGAGAACATCGATCTCAAACGACTTTGATTTCCATTATTAGGGTTGTTGAAATCCGATTCAAGTTAACAAGAATCATCGCTATGAATCCT
This sequence comes from Camellia lanceoleosa, assembly GCA_025200525.1. Lineage (NCBI taxonomy): Eukaryota > Viridiplantae > Streptophyta > Magnoliopsida > Ericales > Theaceae > Camellia > Camellia lanceoleosa. The sequence continues at coordinate 55,315,340 of CM045770.1, read as the reverse complement.
ATGTAAAACCCATTTTGAATCAATGTCAATTTCATCGTCCTTCTAAAATCATCTTCTCCAAACATTTTAACAATCAACAACATAACCTTAATTTCATAACAAACTTCGATTCAAACAAACACCAAAAAATTGTTCCCAAATTTGAAACCACCAAAACTAAAAGACGTTGATCCTTGCCCAAGTTTTCTAGAAATGGAAGATGGTGTTTGGCTTCCAAGAAAACATGGATTTTCTATTGGTTTGGAAAGTTTTATTAGAACCACAAGAAAAGTAAAGAAAGGAAGGAGTGTGAAAAGAGGATGTGTTTGAAATTTCGCTTTCTTCATTCGATGAATTTAATAATGTATTTTAGTCTTGGTGGAAGAAGATCATGGATAAGTCGATTAGGAAAAATATCACAATGTTGATGTTGATGATGTTCACATTTTTTTTTTTGATGATGTTTTGTTAATGTTTGATACTGTCAATTGGTGCAGTTAATGTTGTTAATGTAACTAATGTTTTGATGATGTTAATGATGTTGTTGATGTTGCTGATGTAAATAGTGGGACTAAATGGTGCATAAGAAAATTTGTAGGACTAAATGGTTTAACTTTCTACCATATAGGATTTACTGGTAATTTTTCCTAACAATTTTGGTAATTTCATCGTGGAAGAATAATTAGAAATTTCATTTTTTCTATCAATTTTATTTAATGACATATTCTGACAATGGAATATTTATAATTTTCTGAACCACATAGGACAATATGTATTTTAAGCAAACCTTATGAAATGTATTTGTAATTTACCCTTTTTATTTTATGTTATACCGTTTTGTTATAATTTATTGAGTTTGTTTTTAGCTTCTTTTTTTCAAAAGTGTATGCCAGAGTATTTAATTTTGTTTTTGTTTATATTATATAATAAGGTTAAAATAATTTAACTAAACAAAATATTTTAATTATTTAAAAATTTAAAAAATGGCGCTTTTAACTTTTAATTTGATCAAACTTATACCAACCATACTTGCATTATTTGGTACAATTTATGTTATAGAAACAAACTGAAATCTATTTAAAATATTTATTTTTAAAATGGCTGGAATATGTTTTTGAGATTAGACCTTCAACTTAATTACCACTTTTAGGTTGCAAAAATGCACACCAAACGGGGCATAGCAATTTATTGTGCATAAATGTAATAATTGAAATTCCAACCCCCGCGCTCGTGACTGTTGTACATTTCTTTGCCCCCAAGTAACCGAAATTATGCATTGAGGTGGACTGTTCAAACCAATTCAACAGTTTGTTTTTTTTATTTTTTTTAAAAAAGCGGTAAAACCCATTCAACAGAGCTTTGTCTGATGGGAAAACTATAATTAAGCATAATTTATCAAAAATATTTACTAAAAGATGAACACATTAAAAACTTGCATTACACAAGATTCTCACTACTTTGTAATTTTTTTTTTTCTCTCATTTCCATTTCTCCTTGGTTGACTGGGATAGGAGACTTGACCAAATATAATATATTATATATATTGGGATGAATATATATAGATGGAAGAAAGAAAAAAATAACTAACACATTAGAGGATGCAAGTGGTACTTGCATCCCCCACAATCTTTCATTTACACTCATCACAGATACATTTGCACCCCTCAGTTATTGATAATTTTTTTTTTTCTCCTGCTTAGCTATAGTTTTCCTTGTATATTGTCCATTTTTATCCCATATTTGGTTATTTTAAATATAGAAATTTAAATATTATATTAAATATGCAATACCACTCTTATTACATATTTCATACAACAAACTATAGATTAATCATTCATCTAACGATATAAATATAATTACTCTATTCTGATTTCATACATACTTAAAGGATTGTTTGGGATATTTTAAATAAGTGCACTTTTTGACTTTTTATGAAATATGGGTTGGGTTTGAAATGATGTGGTAGAAAGGTGATGTGATTTAAATAAGATGGTGTGACTTAAATAGGATAGTGATTTTTTAATTTTTTGACTTTTTTAGGAGATGCCAAACCTAGCTTTATTATATTTCATTTTGTATCTTTTAAGTATAATGTATTGTCGTCATCCATTATATCAAATAATCAAGATCTAAGATCATATCTCGTAAACTTATCTCAATTCTATTATTATTTAAAAATAATAACCGTATCCCGTAGTGTAGTGTAGTATATTTTGTGTTATTATAGTACAATAAAAATACAATTTATAAAAATTCCTTATGTCAATGATAGAAATAAAAGTGATTTGTAAATAAAAAAATTTTAAAAAATATTGAGAGTGAAATGTATGGCCTAATAGTTGGCCGAGCTCTTGGCCAGAGTCTCGGTCTTTGCTCGGTTGGACTTTGGTTACGCGCTGGACTGAGGGACTAATCTGGTCAAGTTGAGACAACTTTGAGCTACTATCCCGTTAACGATATGTGCTCTACTGAGTCAGATGGACTTTATCCTCAGGCTAGGTCTACCGAGCAGAAGCCCGGTCGAGATTTGGTAGCTCGGCTAAGCCCACCTTCAGAATTGACTGAGGAGGCCAGACTGGTAGCACGGTATTATAGTGAAGACGTGGCGCCGCGCCGAACACAGCTTGGCGGCCAATGCTATGCTGGCGATGACGAAATGAAGGCGATTCCGTTGTTTGTATGTGTCAATACCGTTTAGCAGTTTGGTCATTTGGTGTTTGGCGGTATTTGCGCCTACACTTGAAGAAACCCCATTGGTGAACATATTCACATGTCAGAAAGAGAACAGACAAAGAGGAGTGCGCATAAACTATATAAATGATACTGTGTATCCATGCACAGGTCTGGAACATCTGATTTTCTGAGCCACTTACCCTTTTGTCTCTTTCTCTCTGTGTACTAACTTGATCGTCAGAGAGTTTTTCAGATAGCACACCACCGGGTAGCTCACCATCATTGTGTTCTCAGGTCATTCGGAGCGAAGCGAAGCTTGGACACGAGAAATACGAGCAGCAATGAATATTTGCTTCTCGAACAAATATATTTTTCAGAATAATGTGTTAATGGCATATGTGAAACTATGACAACAATTTTGAATATTTTGATTGAAAATGAAGGGAGCACAAAAAATCAACTCATTTTACATAAAATTGTGTGTTTATATATCGTCTTCGTTTCAGATATGGGTTAAATTTTTAATTTTTTAGTTAACTTGGAGCAAAAAAATCTCGTTTGGGATAGACTTTTTTTATTTTTTTGACTTTTGTGAAAGAAAGAAAAAAGAATTATGCGTTGAATGTGACATTTTATCTTATTTAACTAAAATAACCTATTTTGTCTTATATAGCTATTTTAATCCAAGTGATCTTCTCAAACGATCCCATCATTATTGTAATAGAAAACTTGTACAAAAAAGGTAAAAGATAAATTTCTAAAATGCAACAACTAAAGAATTACATTCACGCATCGATTTGATTCAATTTTAAGGTGAATTAAGAATTACACCGTTTTTTTATGATTTTAAAAATAGAGAACTAAATGGAACTATAAAAATTAGGGGTCGGGCAGCTTCGATCGAGCTAGAAAGTTTTCCAAACTCAACTCAAGTTGTGTTGAGACCTGTTCAAGTCCGAATTGTAATCCTGATCTGATTTAAACCCGAATTGTCCAAGTTATCCGAATTGTAAATGAATTTCATTTTTTTTTTCCAGCTACATTATTAAATTATTAAAATGTGACTCTATTTACATTTTTTTTTATTTATAGAAAATCATTAATACTATCAAAACAAATAATTTATATAATGTAAGAGAAATGCCATTATAGTAGTCCTTACAATTTATGAGTGGAAAAAAAAAAGAATAAGATTTTATGTTATTTGTATATATAATATATATTCAATATGATTTAATAATCTAAATTACTTTAATATCATGTAATGACTAATAATTTATATGTATATTTAATATTTTTATATATCTATATATATATAATTCGGATTTTGGGTTGTTCGGTTTGTTTGTGGTCTTTACTCAAGCCTGTCTAAATTTAATTTCGGCTTTTGAATTTTTGCCCAAATCCGTACCGAATTTTAAAATTATCTTGTCCAAGCCCTAAAAAAATTCGAACTGGGTTTGAATTGTTCAGGTAGAACCTGTCCAAATTACACTCCTAATAAAAATGGTTCAATTCTTATTTGGTTTCAATTTAGTTTTGTAGTTCTAAGTTAGAAAATTAATCATTATATCCATATAATCAATTTAATAATCTACATAAGTATTCCAAAAAATTCACAAATATGCTTAAAATTTTCATAATATTCTTCAAATCAACTTTTATAAAAAAGGCAAAGACACATCTAATTCTTTGTGTGAGTGATTTTCTGACCACACTGTCCGCTTAGTAACCAGCTGGAGAGCACCGGCAGAATAGATGGCACCTGACTGACTTGCAACAGAAATATAAGAATCCCGCAGTGGTTCATCCACTCGGGGGCACTCCGACAATCATGTCAGTATATCTCTCAAAGATAAATCAAGTGCTACACTCACAAACTTGAGTATCAAAAGCATACCTTAGACCCATGGGGGTGTCTCTATTTTATAGCCAACATAAACCTAGTCCCAATAGAAGCTTAACTTCTATGGACTCAGGATTACTGCTAATCTTGGACTCCCAGTAAGATTAGGATAAACTCTTTAAGAGTCTTATCTTAATACAAACTGAACACTCCCAGTAAGATTAGGATAAACTCTTTAAGAGTCTTATCTTAATACAAACTGAAGTCTTCTCTCATTCTAGGACTCTTGTCCCTCATCCAGGTTGAGTTCTCTTTTCATTCTAGGACTTTTGTCCCTTGTCCACTTATCTCGGATTCCGATATCTTCGGAGATAACCTCGGCCTTGCCGAGATCACCTCGGTGTCACGACCAGGACACGTGGCACCTCGGCTGACACATCGGCGTCACATTGTCACGTGTTGGTACTCAGAAAATATATCTCCACATTCTTCATATTATATACTAAATAAATATTAATATTCAATAATATAAAAAGTGTATAAATAACAGTTCAATAGTTCTTAGAGTAATGTTATAGATTCTAAAAGTTCTATTAAAATTTTTGTCAAATGTCTCACTAAGTGTGGGATCCACACCATGTAAGTCTCATGTGGGTCCTACCCCCATGTGAGACATTTATAGAAATTTTAATAAAACTTTTGAGATCTCTAATATTTTTGTAGTTTTTTGTAAGCCTTGATATAACAACGGAATTGTAATCAACAATTCTTAATTTTTAGTAATTAAAATCTAACTGCGTAGTTAAAAAACAGTTCCGATTCGTAACTCGAAATTCGGAGGCTCGAATTTGGCTTAACACCAAAACGGCGTCATTTTGGTGTCTATTTTTTTTTTTTTTTTTTTCGTGTTTTCTCTGGTTCAACTGATGTTCATCTTCTTTATTGATGTTCATCTTCTTCATTGATGTTGATCTGGTTCAAATAAATTCGGATTTATGATCTTTATTGATGTTTCAAAAATAAATTATTTCTAGATGTTCATCTGTTCATAACAACACAGATTTTCAATGCAGATTCATCATCTTCACAGATCTTCAGGAACAGATTGATAATTTAGATCTTCATCATAATGAAGATTAAAAACACAGATCTGTGAAGATTTTAGATCTAATTTATCAACACAGATCTATAAACACAGACTTTAGATCTAATTTATCAACACAAATTTTAGATCTTCATAGATCTAAAAACACAGATCTTATGAATCTTTTAGATCTAATTTATCAACACAGATCTTCATCATAATGAACATCTTCATCATAACAAATTAAGAAGAAGAAGAAGGAAAGAAGAAAAAAAAATCAATCAAAAAAAAAAAAAAAAATTAGTTGCTGGGTTTCCCTCACCAACAAACGGAAAAATTTGGTTCTGCAGATCCCTTTCATCCTCACTGACTGCCATCATCCAGATCAAATTTTTTTTTGAACAACTTCAGACTTTGAACATCTTCATCATCTTCAACATCATCATCATCATCTTCATCAGCAAAATCTGGGGCGACCCTCTTCCCTCTTCCTTCTCTCTTTCCTTTTTCCTTCCCTCTCCCTCTCCTTCTCCCTCTGTCTGCTTCAGATAAAAAGAGAAAAAAAAATATAAAACGGCGTCATTTTATAAATTCGAGCCAATCTCATGTCAAAGTTTTCGAGCTACCAGCCATTTTTCGTTAAAAAAATCACACTAAGGCCAAGTTTGGCATCCAAAAATAAGTTCATACTTTTTATTTTTTTATCTTTTTTAGGTCACATTAATCAGCATCTCCTCTCTATTTTTTCTATACATAATTCAATAAAAATAAAAAAATATACTTATTTAGTCTTTCCAAACTTGACCTAAATCATGTGATTTGAATCCACTCAGATCATACGACAAGGTCACACATCCAGGCTAGGCGAATTTGATGCGTCTTTATGTAATCATCATCTGAATAACAGCCAACCAAAACATATATAAAAACTAAAATAAAAAATGTAAGAAAATCTCCAATACTGCGCTTTTAATCTAGAGAAAAATTAATGAATCGGTTTAGCGATTTCTTTTTTAACAACTTTTTCATCAATTTTTTCTTGATTTAAAAAAAATTCCAAAAAAAAAAAATTCACTCAAAGATCCTACTAAATTAGACAGGATTGAAAAGTGAAAAATAAAACTATTGAATTTTTTTAATTAAAAAGAATTTTTTTTCCTTCAAATTTTTCTAGATTAAACAGACAAACCCGCAAAGCAAAAAATCCTGATACAAACAGTTGTCAAACACCTCATAAATGCCGACATTTAGGTTTGAGGAGAGGCCCACGGCAATAACTAGAGAGAGGACTTGGGTCGAAGGGTTGGAATCTTTTGTAAACAAAAGCATAGGGCATCAAATTTTTTATTAAATAAATGAGTAAATATTTTAAATTTGATATATTCTATTATGAGACATTTAGTTATTTATTTAATAAAAAATTTGGAACCTATAATATTTTTAAAATAAATTTATATTCTTGTCTCCTAACTCATATTTAGGGTATGCATGGTGCGATTTAAACGGTTTAAGAGTAAAATTATAAATTGAATGGCAAATTGGTGGATTGACAAATCTAGATTAGGCAGTTTTAGACAGATTGGTAGATTGAGTAATATTCTAATCAATTATCAAATATTTACATAATATATAACACTTATTTGCATAATATTCTTTATATATATAATACAAACTAATTTTACTTAACATGTTCCATATATATAACTATTAATATGTAATAAATTTCATATCTTAAATATTTCTCACACCTATTTTTATTTTTATATTTCATTGGAGGTTAAAAAATATATATTTATTAACTATAGGGAATTGATTCTGCAAATGGATTATAAGTTTTAAAATTTAATCTGCAATTAACGAATAGAGTGATACACATTAATACTAATCAGTGTAATTTTAACTAATTAAACAGTATTTTACATAGCTCTATATATCTATTTAATTAATTGAGATAATAAAATTGACAAGTTTTTTATTTAGCCAAAAAAGAGTTTCATTGATAAAGAAATAAAGAAGTGTTTTTTAGAAAGAATTCTTAGTTTTTGTGGAAGGTGGCTTTCGCCTTAAGATCAATGGAGAAATTGTATTATCACTGTCACTGTCACTGTCCATCCGCTTCCCCTACATCAATATTGGTCTGTAATCGATCCCACATAGTACCAGATGCTTTTCATACATAGACCCTACAACGATTTTCGATTCCACTTTTTTCAAAGAAATTAAGGTGTCATTAAAGCTCATTGACCACTGGTTTGGAAAGTCGAGTTGGGATAAATTGAGACTAAAATAATCATAACAAAAATAAAATAAATTTTTTAATTTAATAAAATAAAATATTATATTTAAATTATAATTATTTTATTTTATTTTTTATAAAAGTCAAAAAAATTAAAACGTTTATTTTAAATAAGACTTTTTAATCCTAAATTAAAATAATCAAAAAAATTAAAAAACTAAAAAACACACTCACACCTACAAATTAAACCTGAATATTATGAATAATGCTTGAGACTCCTTTTTGGAGGTCACCCCCTCACCCTCCCTTTTGCCACGTGGTGGGGGTGATTGGAAGAACAGAAAGAAAAAGAAAAAGAAAAAGTAACTAATGAGAGAGAGAGGAGATCAAAGGGGATGGAAAGAAAAAGGAGAATGAATCATTGTTGGAATATTATACATAACAAGAACAGTAGTCTTAATCCTCATTTTACGTCAGCTCCCACATCATTACCTATACTACAAATAGACCTTTTTCTTTTTCTGTTTTGGGATAAGATTTTTTTTTCCCCAGGTTACAAGAGGTTAGTTTGTTAATAAAATTATGTTAGAAATTTTAAATATTTTATTAAATATTTTATCAAACTTCTTATATGAAGGTGGGACATATAACATTTCTCTTGTTAATAATATTAAATTACAACTAAAAAGATCATCACTATTTCATCATCTCTTTGACTTTTTTCTCATCACACCCTAAGACATAACTATAAGATCACCGGACCAAATCCAAAGTTTTGAGATTTGCTAAAACACAGTAAATTAATTTGAGAATCCACGAACAATAAAAAAGGGAAACTATTTTTTTGAAATAATATTGTTATTCAACAATCTTACTTGTACTAAACTATCACTTGTAGAATAAAATTAGGCAGCTACCATACTCAATCAAGAGAAAAAGAGAAGAAGAAGAAGAAACTGATAATTCTTGTTGAACAAAAACATAATAATAATAATAATAATAATAATAATAAAAACATAGTTTAAGAAATCTAACAAACATGAAACTAAATATTCTAGTCTCAAATAATAATCATAATCAAATACTAAAATAATAAAAATAAAATAAATGATTCTTAAATTCGGTGTTCATCACTTCTATAATCGGATTTCTTTCTCCCCAACTCCACTTCTCAAAAGCGCACACACACATATATACCTTTGCAAAAAACAACATTTACCAACCTCAGGAGAAAAATTAATGATTTGGAATCTCAATTAAGCAGTGTTTAAATCGTATATTTGCAGAGGGAAGGTTTGGAAGATTGCTAAAACTAGGTTAAATTGAGTATTTAATAAAAGTGGTCATAGAAATCGAAAATAATGTTATTGATGAGTAAACAAAACTCCATAACTCCATTCATAGATGCGTATGGAACTATCAGAAAATGAACATACTCAATGAAAGTAAAGTGGTATATAGTTCGTGAATAAGACAATCAATCCTATGATTAGGTAAGTATCAGAAACAGAAAGTGATGAGAATTATAAACTGAGTAAAGCTTCCCATGTCATTCATATTCATTTCCATGAACGACAAATTAACTATATAAAACTATTGTTGTAAGAAGTAACCTACAAAAACTAATCAAGAGCAAAACATCTAAAATGGTCAGTTGCACAACAAAAAACCTTTTAGTTGAGGCAGAAAGGTTCTGTGTGCACCGTATATCAACTGTTCTGATCAGGTTGGTATGGTGGTTGATGCTAACGATCAGTGCCGCTGATTACCCTGGTGTTATATGATTCACAGTGACTGCACTTGTGCCCAAAAATGTGAAAGAATGCTTCGCTGGTACTGTTGCAGTCATTGCAGAGGATCGGAACCTGCAAAATACATTTGCAACAACATGCGTCATTTGCCAGGGTAATTATAATCCTGAAATGTGGACACATCTGGAACATGGACACATAGCATTTTATAGTATTATGATTGGTAGAGAAGTTGAATAGGTGGGATATTATGTTGGGTGATTAGGGAATATGAAGGGCCATATTGAATGATGATTGATTAGGAAGTGTAAACACATGATACTCCGGAAAAATTGAATAATTTCCCCATTTGCCAAGGTCATTTGCTTGCAAGATGAGTGTTTTGTAACGCTTCTGTTCCCTGCTTTTTGTTTTTGATTTCATTTTTTTTTTTAATACAAATTAGAGACAAACTTGTTAGTTATATTGTTTTTGTTTTCAAAAAAAAGTGAAATTGATTCCATAATTTTCAAAACTTTTTAGAAACGACATATGTTTGGTTTTGAATTTTCAAAAACAATTTTGAGTTTTCAATCCATAATTTTTTTTAGTGAACATTTTTAAATTTTTAATCAAATATTTTTATTTTTAGATATACTTAATCTAAATGTACTTAAAAAGTAAATATTTATGACAATCTTGAATAAATCAATAAATACAAAAAAAATGAACATATATTGAATTTTTGTATATAAATATATTCTGTGTATTTTATAGTATTTAGTGATTTTTTTTTTAAAAAATCACCAATAAAAAGTTTAAAAAAATAATTAAAATATTTTAAAAGTTCACTTAAAAAATTATGAATTGAAAACTCCAACCCAAACAGATTCAAAAGAGTTTTCAAAAAAGTAATTTTCTCTCTTTTTCTTGTTTTTTAAAAGGAAAAATCATCATAAGCACGAAAACATCAACGATGGGTCAAATTAAGTAATTTCTGGTGCGCTGTATAAACCATTATTCCTCAAAATTACTATCAACCATAACATTCAGCAGAAAAAAGGTGATTAATGATATTCTGATGCAACAAATCAACCAAAAAAAAAGAAAACAGGAAGGCAGCATTTACCTTGTAATGGTATTCCTCGGGCATGGCAGTAGCTTGAATCTGTCAAGAAAAAGATTCATCATTACTGCAGAATCATAATCTTTATGGAATGGTCCAATTAAAAGGATGAAAAAGAAAAGAAGAATCATCTTCAACACACGTGCACATGAACACACATGGGACTTCAACAGCCCAAACGGCAGTTTAAGTGAACTTTATTATGACTTTATTTTTTCAACAGCCCAAACAGCAGTTTTAGGACAACCCAAACAACCCCTTATTGTTTGAATCACTAAATTATGACTTTATTTTTTCAACAGGGCTGACATAAGAGAAACATGAATTTTGTCCAAACAGCAGTTTTTTTTCAAATTTGGGGATTTGAAGTCATGTGGATTTTTATTCCCTTCATTTCAAATGTATCTAATATTTATAAGCTCTTCATCCAAGCACATTCCTGAGGATATGTGGATCCACAAAACACTCAAAAATATATCTGAAAAGATTGATCAGCCGCATGAACGTGATATGATCGCACGAGCATAGGCAATTCTAAAATAAAAGAACATACAATACAATCATAGCTTTCCTATAGAAAAAAATTTAGCATAAAGAAACTCAACATAAAAAAAAAACAAAATAAAACTCCATACCTCCTCTTCTAATCTTTCCCATGTTCTTGACATGTTAAGCACTGACTTGGAGCAAACGGGACAACGATACCTGGATGATGAATTCAGTAAAACTTACCAGCAAGAAATAAAGCAATATGAGAAGAAATATAAGATGGACCGGAGTTAACTGATTCTGGCCAATCATATCTTTGAAACAATTGTTATGCATTGTGTGTCCACACTTCATAATTGTTGCGCTTTGGACCGAATCAAATAGATACTGTCACAGTAAGATATTCTGTTTATTGGTAGGTGTAGCAAACATTTGAAAATTCAAACAAAGAAAATAAATTTTCTAGATACAAACCTCATAACATATGGGGCAATGGTTCTTCATAGAGTTTTCAACACATAAGTGGTTATCACGCAGACCCATCGAATAGCAAGATGCTGTGCTCGTACAAAAATATCAAATTAAAGGGGGATACATTATCCAACTCAAAACATATATTTAAAAAAAATATATTCTGGAGGCTTTAGAACAGTTAGAAATTAGAATAAATAAGATTGAAGAGTTGTGTCGAAATAAAAGAGTTCTAACAGTGGATGCAGATTGACAAAAATGATAAAAATTGTATGAATACTTTCAAATTTTTAGGAGTGACAAATATTAACAATTAACTTGCATATAAAACAAGAAATCATAAAAGGGTCAAAACATAACAACACAGTTACGGATCAACTAAAAAATGTTCAACACTCAACTAGCAACAGATAAGAACTAGTCTAGGAGAGAGATAATTTACTACATAAATTAATGATTACATAACTACAATGCAGCAAGTTAACACAAAGAATATACAAAAAAATATTCTTGTAGCCAAGTCCAACACTTGGAAATTTAAAATGAGAAACATCGAATGTATTGATGATGCTGGTTTTCAACAAAAATGTTATTGTTTCATCCTCCAAGATTATAAGAGCACATATACTAAGGTGCCTATAGCAATCTTCATCACAGTTTAAAGGTATCTTGCCAACAATAGTATATCCAACAAAATTCTCGTTTTGCTTCTCTAATTGTCCTCATGCATGCAGAGTGTTAACGAAACTCTATAAATTAACGAGGAGAATCCTTAGCAGTGGCGGCATCACACCCTCTCTTGTATGCAATCTCATCATGTGGAAATGTAAACAGACATAAATAGAAAGATGTAGGCATGAAGACTTGAACCTAGAAAGCACGGGTGCAGATACGAATACGGATACGGGTATGATACAGGTACACCGATACGGAAAATTCTTTAAAAAGTAAGGTGCGGGTACGGGTACGGCTTGTGTACGCCAACATTTTTTTATTCTTTTATTTTTAAAATTTTAAATTTATAACTAAACATCCAATATACAAATCAAAATTTCAATATAAAAAATAAAAGGACAATTCTCTCTTTTTTCTTTTTTGATTGTCTAAAAGAGAATGCAAAAAAAAGCAAAGCCATGACTCATGGATAAAGGGTGTTGAAAACAAATTACCTGATGATTTTCGAAATTGAAAGAAGAATAATAAACGTTGCAACAAATTCTAGCAGTTGCAAAAAATAAAAAAATAAAAAATCCCGCCGACCCAAAACGTACCCAGGCTGTACCAAAATGTATCTGCCGCACCCAACATATATTCGGCATACCCAGTACGTGTACCATTATACCGGTACAAGTATCTGCACCCGGTACGTATCTAGAACTCGTACAGCACAGGTTTTGGAGTACCTGTGCTTCACAGACTTGAATTCAAGATTTCTCCAAACTTGAGTCTTATACCATGTTATGTGTCACTAAGTATCTCAAATACTTACTGTTCAAAAATAGGTTGAATAATGTACATTAAGTTATTCAACAAGTACAAAAAAGACATTAGAAAAAAACTAAAAGGTATTATTTGTAAAATATGGTCAGCGTCAATTATAGATGAATGTAGCAATCTTTTTACCATAAAAAAGATCTACAATTTTAACTAGTAAGGAAGAAGATTACTACTCCAAGAATGTGCTTTAAAGGCCAAACGAACGCACAAGAATACACAATAGTTTCAAAAGACTTGAAATAAGCCCATAAACATACAGTCACTACCCAGATCTGTATGAAACCGGTAAGGGAATAAGAATGCATACCGCACTTCTTGCAATGAAAGAAATTCTCACGACCACCAACTCTGTAAAACCATGACTTGCATCAAAATAGCAACAAAACTTATTTGAAGACACGGGAAAAATCACTTTGAAGATAAAAATTGGCTCACTAACCTACAAATCCCACAATCATCACAATGGAACTGTTTCTTAGTGATCTGCAATGTAAACAAGTAACAATTGGCATCAATATACAGAAGAAGGTGAAAAAATAGTACACAAGCATCCCAAGAATTATATCCAATTCTAGTTGAGGGCAGTTAGTAAAGAAGCTGTAGTACATCATCATCATAGAACTTGCAAATTTCACAGAAATATTCTCCCATTTTCACACTGCATTTTGAGCAAACATGAGCAACCTAAAAAAATAAATAAATAAATAAAAGGTTAAAACAAAATCAAAATATAAAAAGACTGAATGAATGAATGTTTTTAGTCTGAATTTGACAGAGCCGAAACCTGCTGCTCCGTATTGCAGACAGCACAGATAACCTGAAACCATCAAATACGAAACCATTGTTTCATCAAAACACACACACACACACACGGAATTGTAAACACTAGGGTCGTTTATGTTTTTGTTTCTTATTTTTTGTTCTCATTTGTTTTGGAAACTGAAAACGAAACCTTATTTGGTCTATATTGTTTTCGTTTTCAAAAGAATGAAGTTGATTTCAAAATTTTTAAAAACACAAAAAAGTATTTTCACTTATTTTTAAAGCAGTTTTCACTTTCTCCTCACACCCACCACCACCCACCGCCGGTAGGTAGCGATCTTTGGCCAACCTCCAGCAACATCCGACCTAGCAAACACCTCCAGCCACCCACCACTACCGGTCACCACATCCGTCCACCCTCCATCTCCGGCCACCAACATAACTCATCAAATATATTTTTATATTTTTATTTTTGTCACAAAAACCTGTTTCTTATTTTTTTTTTTTAAAACTAAAAACTGAAAATTGAAAACGTTAACAAACGAGGCAAGAAGATGTATGAAAGCGATATGAAAAGTAAAAAAAAAAAAATGTACTTACATGAGAAACATCGTTCCTAACGAGTTCGTGACGATCCTTGGGATTGCTCATAGCGCTCTAATTCAAATATATCAATAAAAAATACAAACGCAACAAGCTAAGAAAAATCCCCAAATCGAATTTTAATAAAACGATATAGATACAGATATATATAGAGGGGGGGGGGGGGGAACCATGGAAGCGTTGTGACAGTGGCGGCAGGAGAAGATCTGATTGCAGCATGGCGCTCGAAGTTTGCATCGTCTCCGATAATGCTCGCATCTATCAAACAAAAAAAACACAAAATCAAATAATGAATCAAAAGTAGATAGAAGAGGTGCGGATTTGGAATCAAGACAATACTATACCCGAATTGGAGCTTTCCGAAATCTTGGTGATTGAATGGTTGTTGAATTACAGTAGTAGTAGTGTCGTCTTGTTCTTCCATTGATGGTGGTGGTGGTGGTCGTCCTTTGAATTTTTAGGGCAATATATAATATATATATATATACACACACACAGACACACAGAGACACACACAAATAGAAGAATTTTGGAAACACAGAAAGCCAAACCGCAACCCAACCCAACCCAACCCACCCAGCTCCGAATATTGGAACAAATTACAATAAACTCTGACCATTTTAATAGGGTTATGCTAGACATCGGATTGATTTATCAAACTTTTGTGTGTGAGAGACACATGTAAATTTGTATATAAAAGATTTAATAAAAAATTTGATAAATCATTTGGAATGTGTAGCATTTCTCATTTTAATGTAATTAGGTTGAGTTTTTTATGGTATTTTTTAAGCATTAATTTGAGTATAGATTTGAAAAGAAAAAGAAAAAGAAAAAAATATTTAGGTCAAGTTTGGCATCCCAATATAAGTGCATTTATTTCATCTTTTTATCTTTTTTGGGTCACATCAATCAACATCTCCTCTCTACTTTTTCTACACATAATACAAGAAAAGTCAAAAAGTGCACTTATTTTAAACTTCCCAAACTTAGCCTTAGAATATAATTATATTTTATTAGGTTTAGCTTGTCTCGTGTTAAGATCAATATTGGATTTGTTCAGTTTGGCTCATGGATTTATTTTTGAGTCCCGTTTTGATAATTCGAACGGTTGAATGTGTAGAACTCATTAAGTACTATATCATTGTAAAAAATCGTATTGATTGGATATCGATAACTTTTTTTTTTTTTTAATTTTTCAAACATAGATTTGCGAACAAGTTGGCAGCACGAAGATGAGAGAGGAGATGAAGAGTTAGAGCAACGGCGGTAGCGATTCTAGTGGTAGAGTGGATGGTGGAAAAATAGAGCTGACGATCTTTGGAGAATGAGGTAATAAAGGAATGGTAAGCGGATGAGATAGAGTTTGCAGAGAAAGAGAGAGAGAAGAAAGTGTAATGTAGTATGGTGTGGTGTGGCTGTTCACTACCATATATATGATATATATGTAGGAGTATATTTGTCATTCTGTTTTAGCTTGTCCATATGGACCGAATGAATTAGCAGTTGGACCTTTGGGCAAGAAAAATGGAAGATTGGACTTCTGCCCGAGCACCCTATATATATTGTATTCAAATAGGTCATTTTATTTATAAAATAATATGTATGTATATTTATTTAGAAGTGTTCTATGGCAAACAGAATTTTTCACAAAAATTATGAGCCATGACCCCCTATAGTCTTCTCCTAATTCTATCTCTACTTACACCATTTACATTAGTTTTAGTCATTTTAAGATTATTAAATTTGAAAGAAAAGTAAATATAATTATATTAAAATTGTGGAATTTTCTACATATTTTCCAAACTTTAAGAGAAGTTTTAAAATAATCACTCTATGTTGTTTTGAGTTTTAAAAATTATTTTTTAATTTTTTGTTTTCTTATTTTATTGCATTTTAATTTTAATTTTTTTTTTTTTATGTTTTTAGATGTGAAGAAATCTTACAACAATTAAATAAATACAAAAAGAGAAAATTGCTGATAAATTCAATTTAGAGAGTGCCCAAGGCATTAGATTCTTCAAGAGATATTTTTTGTTAGTGAAAAGTCAATGTTTTGTGAAATAGTTTAATGAGAAGTCCTATAAGACATTTTGTTTTCAATTTTATCCATTGATTTTTTTATCTGTTGGTTTTTCGTTGACTATCTGTTTAAATTTATATCTATCCGTTCAAAATTTTTTTTTTTTTTATCTATCTACTTAAAATTTTTAACTATATGTTTAATTTTTTCCTTTTATCTATTCAAATATATGTCTAAATTTTATTATCTGTTCAAATTTTATTTTAATTTTTTTCCCATCTGTTGAAATATCAAGCAAACTAAATTGAAATTTTATCTGTGCAATTTTTCTATTTGTTAAAATATTTCTCACTATCTTTCTCTCCCTAGGTGATGAGACCTATTTTTTTTATATGTTCATTTACAATCTATTTCTCAACAACAACAAAACTCTTCTAGATTTTCTGCAACCATATTAAAAAAATGTAATCATCACATCTAGAATTGAAAATTACGAAACCCCAACCTAGAACCGGTTAATCTAGTGAAAAAAACTTTAATCTATTTATTCATCATTCATCATCATCAACAACAACAACTATTTGTTTAAATTTTTTTATAAAAAAAAAAATTGAGATCCTATATATATACATCATATAAAACACAGATATATGTATACATCATATATCCACAGATCTATATATATGATTTTGGTCTCTCTTTCTCTAAAGCTATATGTTTCTCTCTCTAAAACTCTCTATTTTTGTATTGTTTCTAGAGAGAGAAAATCAACTTCAATGGCTTACTTGAGCATAGTGGTGGTTTTGATGTTTGCTTTGGTGGTTGGATCTACAATCGCTCAGGCTCCGACAGTCGTCAATGAAATCTCAGGTGGCGTCGTTGTCAAAGGTCGCCGAGATTTATTCAGTGGCTCTGACACTGTCCGTAAATGCACCGCCATAGAGATTTGAGGGCAGAGAGAGATATATAGATCTAATGAGAGAGATGGAGATTGGTAACAAGGATGGCGATAGCAACGACGACGGGGATGAGGTGGGAGGTGGTGACGATGGCTAGTAGGTAAGAGGAGACGTGGGCAGGGCCGACCCTAAGTTTTCGGAGGCCTAAGACGAAACAAAAACGGAGGCCTATGTTTACAAAGAAAAAAAATCACCCTGTTTGGTATCACTAACGTCGATTGATACCAAAATAGATATCAAAATGTATTCATACAAAGAAAAAAAAAGTTACCAGAATTAGAAAAACTTTATTCAATTAAAATGTATTGGATACGTATTGAATTAATTATTGTTTATTGAATATATTGTTTATGAGTGTGGTTGCATTGCTGTTTATTGAATATGTTGTGTATGAGTGTGATTGAAATTGAATTAATTGTTTATTCCACTAAAATATGATAAATAAAGAAGATAAAAAAAAAATTAAGTCAAATTTATTTATTCCACTAAAATCTGATAAAGAAAAAATGTAAAAATAAATAAATTAAAGGGCCTATTTTGGGCCACCAGCATTTTGTATGTGTATATGGTGTTTTTCATTTAAGGGACACCAACATTTTATATATATTTTAATTTCAATTGGCCAAACCACACTTATAAATAAATATGAACCCAACATAATATTTTTGAATCCTTTAGATTAGCCCTAAAACAACAAAAATAATTAAGGCCTATTTATATTTGTAATATACTATAACATTTTTCTAAATTTATGGCCCTATTTTAGGCTCATTTTTTGGGGCCTAAGGCACCGGCCTCAATGACTTTTGCCTAAGACCAGTTGCCTAAGACCAGTTGTGGGCGTGGGCGGCGACGGCGAGATGGCAGTGGCAAGCCTGAAGAAGAGAGAAAGAGAAAGAGAGAGAAATTTGAGTGAGTGAGGACTGTGGTGTAATGATATATAAAGCAGGTATTTTGGTTATTTTAATTGAGTTTGTTCTTTTAGACAAAATGTTTCAAGACTTAAAATTTTGAACAAATAAAATTAAAATTTAGACTTTTAAATCGAGTGTCTGTACAAAAACGTATATACATTTTATATTTTTTCATATTTTAGTAAAATTTTAAAATATTTTTTCACAAACTTTGTACTATATCTAAAAAAAGTTTAATTAAAATATTAAAAATTAAAAAATATGAATTAAAAATTAAAAAATTATTTTTAAAAACTCCAAAATCAAAAGTAATGACGAATAGAATTTTGTTTATGTTTGTAAAATTTTAAAGGGTTAAATTTCTCTCAAAATTTAAATTTAAATATGAAAAAACTAGTTAAACTAATAGAGGTCCACCACATTTTCTAGGACATTTTGGCTATGTTTGGCATAAAAAGTCTGGGTTAAAATAGTCATAAAAGGACAAAATAAATTAAAAAGTCAATAAGATAAAATATTATATCTAAATCATAATCATTTCATTTTCTCTCACAAAAATAAAAAAAATTAAAAAGTTCATCATAAACAAAACTTTTTAACCTTAAGATAAAATAGTCAAAACGCCAAAAAACAACCCACATCCCAAACAAAAGCTGTGTTGTGTGTAAATTATTTATAAAAAATAAATAAATCAATTCAATAATCATAATATTTGCACTTTATCTCGTTTCTCTCATAAAGAAAATGGATAACAAGTGTACTTTAAAAAATAACATTCCATTTTTAAAAAAAACAAATGCTATAAAAAAAAATGTATGATTATTTATTTTTTTTATTCTTTCTTTCCAATAAATAATCAGCACGCGTCAAGGAGAGAGAAAACGCAACAAGCAGCAGCAGATGAGCATCACACCCTCATTCAACATATAGTCCTGTACCTAATCCATCAATGGAAATCATGGGATATATGAAGATGACATGAAGACAAATTTCCTTTCTCCAAAAATAAAGTCACTCGATAAAATGATCCAAGAACATATTGCTACATCTTTTCTTGACTATTATCCATAATACAAATTCTGTCGATTATCATCTATCAGATTTACAAATGGGATCACTCTCACACGTGCACACATACACAAGCTGTACCACACCTCAAAAGGAATAGAACAGTCAACCCTACCACACTCCACAATGGAAGAGAATCATAATCATGGTAGAAACTCGATTTCACTCATAGAAAAATGAGTAACAACACAAACAAAAGAAGAAGCAATTACAAGTAACAAATGTAACCCTGCTATACTATAGAAAGCCATTTAGAATGTTACATAACAATTACAACATAGAGGAAGATCAAAAATGTGAACCGTGTTGTGGCTGTCGCAAAGCATATGCTTCCCAGTTCAAAGTATGGTGCACGAGCATGGATTCTGCCAAGATCTCCTCCTGGCTCTTGTCTGCACATTGTACCCCAAAAATGGGCAGAAAATGGAATGTAAGGGCCAAAGTTGGAACCTCTAATACTATAGAAACAGAAACTTCAAGAGACAAAAGATGCAACAACTTTGAACAATATAATGAGTACGCATCTAAGGCCCATTGTTAAAATTAAATGATTGCAAATGCTAACTTTTGCAAATTAATCAGTAACAATACTTCTGTTGAGTTACAACTATTTGTAAACTCAAGATTCTCTGAACACACCAGTAGGATTAAAAGACATGTTGGGCCACATCCTCCTCAATCTCTCAAATTTTATGAACAATTGACTCAAGAAATAATTTTAAAAAAAAAACACTCTTAAGTATCTCTTGCTATCACGTTTTTTCTTTTTTTAAAATATTATCTCTTGCTATCAAGTTTTACTCTATCTTCATCCAAATTTTTAGTTTTGCTGAAGTTTCACTGAATATATTTTGTCTTTGATCTCCTCAGCCTAAATTCTTTAGATTCTAAAGTACCTCTCCACAATTCTCGCTTAAAATATGTTGAAGCATGGGTTCCAAATGAAGAACCTTAGGGTGTGGGTATTGGTTGAGGAGTTATAGTGTTGAGGACTTGCTAACCTAGCAGTAACATCATATATACACCTATACAACGCGGGTAAAAGGAAAAAAAAAAAAAAATTGAAAAAGGCTTTGATTTCATGATGTGAAATGCTAGAAATAGGGTACCTAAAATGAAGGGAAATTAAAATCAAGAGTGAGAACACAAGTTTGAGTCTAAGAGCAGCCACTTTGACAAATAATGCAAAGGTTAGGCTGGTATCCTTCTTGCACCATCCGACATACTCAATTAATGGGGATCAACACTAGCTAATACCATTTGTTCCAAACAAAGCATATTCAATAGCACAAAATTTCACAAAATAAAATAAGGAATATCCATTGGTACTTGATCACAATTTTGAGTTTTGGAGAATGCGGCAAACAGTGGTGCTATTGTAATTGAAAGCAATACTAGTCACAATTTTTAAAGGATTAGAATAAGAGCCTCAATGGAAGTAACACAAGATGAAGATAGAAGCTGTCCTGGCAAAATTTCTCAAATACAAAATTTTTGCATGAATTATAAACAAATCTCTTATTGACTGACCAAAAGGAAACTAAAACAAACCTGTCTTCTTTTTTGCAACAGGAGGCTGTACCACAACATGCATGGTAATAACTCCACCGGGAAGGTCACCAAAATTTATTTTTGACTCTTCAAGTGTCTTGATATTCTCCAAAACTTTGCCAGCATGTATCAGCTTCAAATCACTTACAGATTTAGGTACAACTGATTTATCTGTAAATATAAGGCTCCATTAGAAACTCAACTGTGAATCCAAAAAAATAGTCACAGAATATATATATATATATATAAGAGTGACTGCGCCTGTAAACATGCATGTGTGACAGAAATGTATATGTATACTATGTATAAACCTTTCTACAATTCATGCATTTACTTATGTATGCTATGTAGCAACACAAAATGTAATTTGTAATGCCAGTCCATTAACAGGTCCGTATTTGGCAAGATGTTCATGTGAAAGTTCATTCTGGAATCAAGATACAGAGTATGCGTATAGTAGTTAGACAAGACAACAAGCAATATATTTACGCACCAATGAGATATGGCAATATATACACAGCAATAGAAGAGAGAGGAGGAACACACAATGTTAAAAAATTGAACACAAGAAAAAATTGCAATTCAATGTTAATTACAACATTAATGTTCTCATATGAACTTCAATTTTTAGCCTTCCTCTCCCCATTTAAGATGTTGTTTTGAAATACAATACCCCATATAACCTAGAAACTCCTACAATATTGACTTGCACACGAAGGGATTCCCATCATTTAATTGAATAAAAACCATATTAATAACATATCCACCTCCCTTACCTTCACTAACTCCTCAAATCTTCGAAACAATAACCAACCTCAAAGTTTTACCATTACTGCTGCCCACCACAACCGCCATAGGTGCCCCCCCCCCTCCTCTCTCTCTCTCTCTCTCTATAGATAGATAGATAAATACATAAATATATATAAATTCAATCTATCTTTCTATATCTAACACATCAATCCTTTCCCACCACGATTACCAACACTTATACTCCCACTGCTGCCACTACAACCACCAGTTTGCCCAACCTCCTGTTTCCATTTTCTCCTCTAATCAATCATTTGGCCTTCTGCCAACTTCCCGTAGGTCTCATCTAATTAAATAGATGAGGCCACTTATTACCTGGACTAGAGAAATACTTCATAAGCCCAAATAAAGTCATCCAAACTGCCCTTATTTGATGTTTAATTTGCTGCCCATGTGAGTTATCACTTTGGCTTGTTGATCAACCATTGCTAGACCAATCTAATGCCTATAGCATGTGGGACCACTGAGAATAGACCATAATTCACAATTTACAATTTACGGCATCAATAGTTACACTAGTAAAGAATAAAATGGGGATGCAATAAATAAGTGTGGAGCTCAATGAAATATAAGTACTAGTGTTTTTTTGAAACCACAATCTGTGGTTGGATTGTATGATTCAGTTTTAGAGCACCGACATTAAAATCACATTGGTCATAGTCTGTAGCACACAATGAAATAGTAAAAATAAAAAGAAACATATATACATAAACAAACCAATAACCTTGAGGCCACTCAGCAACAAGCCTTTGCTTAAGAGTAGCAACAGTAGTAGAGGGTGCATAAGTAGTATGAGCTATATCCGTTCCATCATAGATTCTGAACTTAAGTTCAATGTGCTCCTCTCCTTCAGCCATGATATCCTTTCTTCTGCTCCACCAACCCAATTCAATAAAATGACAACACTTACAATCAAACAGCCCCAATTCACCTGCCCAAGAATCCCAACCAATATTTTCAATTCACTACATCTAGTAACTTAGAAATTACAGGAAACAAAATGATAGAAGGAAATTCCAAGAATTCAGAGAAATTAAAAAATGGGGACTGAAATATGCAGTCATGTTGAATAATACTCTGTAGCACTAACCTTGGTTAATTCGCCAAAAAACTCGGCACCAGTACGAAGAATATGGAACAACAACTGTACATTTGAATTAACGATTACGGAACCGAGTAAGCACTTCATATGATCAACAGTTCCTCCACAAAACTACCGCGTAACACGTCTCTGCAACGCAACACAACACAATACAGAACCAAAAAGTCAGGATATTCTAACGCTGTTTGGTTGGGGCATTTGAGAAGGATTTGAAAGAGAAAAGGTAGGTGAAATGTGTATTTTTTTCAAATCTCCCGACCAAATACAGCGTAAAAAATCAATTCTCAGTCGTGACAGATCTCCGACGATCAGTCACTCCATTAGAGATTAATTAAAAAAAAAAAACAAAACTAGATTCAGTCTGGTTGTCAATCAAGAAGCAATATATCGATATAATTTCTGGTGAGGTTTCTGAGCATCCAAACAAGAAAATTAGAAGGAAGAAGAAGACGGAGAGTGATTGGGTTCACCATTGATGGAAGATCGGAGGGAACTGTGATTGATGATGATCGAATTCAATAATGTGATTAGGGTTTGGAGCCGGGTGTCGGTGTTTCGAATAGAGGAACAACGAAACGAGAGAGAGAGAGAGAGAGAGTGGGGGTTTGTTTGGTTGTTTCGCAGTCCCGTTCGTTTTTCTTTTTTTTTTTGGGTTTTAGAAAGGGAGTGAAATGAATTGTTGGGTGATGTGTCGTGTTCTCGTGTGCAGTGTATATAAAGTCGGTCGCATTAGATTGTTGCTTTTTTTTTTTTTTTCTTTTTCTTTTTTGAGTCCAACAAAATTAATAGATAACGTTTGAAATGTCAAACGGTCAAGTCATCAGAAAATTATTCGGTAGTGTACCTTGGTATTTATCAAAAATTAATAGGGTAATGATACATCCCACTAAAAGTGGTGCTCTAAAAAATCACTAATACTGTGTTTGGTTGGGAGATTTGAAGAGGGATTTAGAAAAGAAAAAGGAAAAGGTGTGTGAAACTATGTGAAATATAGGCATGATTTATTCACATTTCACATCTCTTTCCAAATCCCTCCCCAAATTCCTCAACCAAACACACCATAAAAAATTGGTAAGCATTTAAAAAAAAAAAAAACACAAGCAATAAGTTCCGTCCATTATCACATCATTAGTTGTGCTTTTAAAGCACAACTTTTAATGATCTTAAACATTATTGAAATCAATAATATATTAGTTATATAATTTGAGAAAGCGTTTTGATAAGCGTTTTGATTATGGGAAATTTTCGGCTCAGATTGGAAGAGATTTGAAAATTTATTTCTATCTCTTAATTTACGTGTGTTGTTTGGTTACTGTTTTTAAAAATTAATATAAATTATATTAATTCTTTTTGAAATTTGGTATAATTATATTTTATATCTTGATGTTTTAAAAATTATATTTTCACCATTCTGGTTAATAGTCTTATTTTACAAAGTTCCTTATTTATATAAAAGGCAACAATTCATAATAAAAAAATAGAGAAAATTACATTAAAAAAAAAAAAAGTAAAGCAAAGGAAAAGGGGAAAAAAAACCCGGTGGAAGTAAAGTAAAGTAAAGCATGAAAAGAGGGAGTGTATGTGTTCAATATCTTCATTCTGTCTAAATAATTGCAATAACAGGGGGTTAGTGCAATTTTTCAAACGTCAAGGATTGATATGTATTAAACCCAAACCTTAGGGGGTGTAAGTGTAATTTACCCTAAAAATTAATTCCATATTTATTTTTGAAAACTCTGTTGAATATGGAAAAATTTGGACTAATCGGTCGTCCCCAAGATGTTCGGCCAGTCATCCTCTCAGATGTTCGGCCTGTTGACTGGTATAGTGTAATTTTTTTAATTTTATTTTTATAATTGGCACCTGTTATTTTTTATATTTTAAATAAAAAAAATTCAGAATTTTTAAATTTTTTTTATGAGTTTTGAATAGAATTTCGAGTTGTGTGTTTGGTTATGAATTGTAAGTTTTTGTATCAAATATCATATGTCACATCAAATATCAACAATTTCTCACTCAATCCAAAACTTTTTTCAAAACTCATTCACCATACAAAATTTTTATACTCAAATTATAATTTCAAAACTTACAACCTCAAAATACAACTCTTATTCTCAAATCATACTTAGAAAACTCTACCAAACGCTACCTTAATGTTTGGTAAAATTTTAGGTTTATGATTTGAAAAAGAGTTGTATTTTGAGTTTGTGAGTTTTGAAATTATGATTGAAAAGAGAAAATTTGTTTGGTTATGAGATTGAGAAGAGTTTTGAATTTTTGATGTGACATATGAAATAAAAAAATTTGTTTAGTTATTAATTAAAAAATTTATAATTCATAATCAAACATATAACTCAAAACTTCATTGAAAATTCTATTCAAAATTTATAACCAAACTTTTTTTAATTCAAAAAAATAATTTGTCATTTTGGTTTAAAAAAATAATTTCTATATTTAAAAAATATCAAAAATAAATATAATTTTTTTCCCAAAAAAGAAAAAGAAAAAAAGAGAGTACTGTTCTGGTCAACTGGCCGGACATTCACGTAGACCAAAAGTTCAAAAATTGTCTAATTTACCAAACATGTTTTCAAAATGTGTTTTGAAATTAATTAGAAATCATGATTTGAAAACTTAAGATCTTGATATTAAATTTTTATAAAATAAAAGATATATAATATTTTCATAATAGTTGAGATCTCTTAATATTTTTACAGAGAAATTTTATTCCGACACAGAGAAATTTTAATTTTTAAAAAGAAATTCTCTAATTTCACAGAGAAATTTCAAAAATTTTTATGATATGATCATAGAAAAATTTCATCAAGGCACCTTAATTAATAAAAAAAGTATTTGTCAATGCATAAAATAGTTGATGAATCTTATACTTATAAAAATTCGTTTAATTTCAATAATTAAAAATATTTTATTATAAAAAATTATATAAAATAAATTATTTACGACATTTTTGGTCCATATTTTAATAAGAAAATAAAATTAAAGTAAAATATACAATCATGAATAATTGATTTTTTTAACAATTTATAAATTAAAAAAAAATTAGGAATTATTTATTAATATTGAAATTTGATATAACTCAATATTATTTTCAAAACAAAATAAAACTTATTAGTCATTTTTTATTGTAATTTATGACTTTTTTAAAAATACAATATCATAATTTTTATAATTAAAATTATAATTTTACTTGAATTAAAATATTGGGAGATTACCAATAAGTCCCATATTTTAGACTTGTGATCTATATAGGCTATTTTAGGTCCGTTTGGCAAGTTGGTTTGTGGCTGTTTTAGTCACAAAAGACAAAATAGGTTATTTTAGCCACAACAAACAAAACATCACATCCAACCCATAATTATTACACTCTTCTCTCACAAAAAAAAGTCAAAAAAGCCAAAAAGGCCAAAAAGCCAACCCACTTCCCAAACGGAGGATAATCTCATATTTTTTCTTGTGATCCATTTAGTCGTTTTAGATATGTAATGACTCATTTGCTGATCACATTGAAGTGTTACATTAGAGTATTACGTTTGGAAAAAGTATACTAAAGAGTCTTTTAGTGTATTTGTGTTACATTAAAGTGTTATGTTTGGAAAAAATACACTAAGGAGTCTTTTAGTATATTACGTTGGAGTAATACGTTTGTCAAAAGTACACCGAGGAGTTTTTTAGTGTGTTACATCGGAGGAGTGTTATACTTGAAAAAAATACACTAAAGAATTTTCTTAGTGTAGTGTGTTATGTTGGAGGAGTTTTTCAATGTATTACGTTAGAAGAGTGTTACGTTTATGAAAAGTATATGGTTTTTTAATGTGTTATGTTGGAGTGTTAGATTGTTATGTTATTACAGTATTACGTTTGAGAAAAATACACTAAAGGGTCTTTTAGTGTGTTAAGTTAGAGTGTTTGAGGAGTCTTTTAATGTTGTCTTAGAAGAGTGTTACATCTTTTAGTATGTTACGTTGTTACATTGGAGTGACAGAAACGTGATCCAAAAATTAGATCCAACCTCCTTAAGATGACGTCCCCTAATGAGAAAGGATATAAACGTTCATCAAACCATACCAAAATTTAAAATAGGATCTTATGATAAAGTTGTCAAAACAAAGAGAACCCAGTACATTAAAAAATTCATAAGATTATTTCCCATATAAGACTTTTGGATAATTTTTCCAAAAATATTTATGAAATTATTACTCATATTAAATGAGATGTAAAAACGAGATAAAATATCTCATTATGGAAGAATTAATGAACCTTTTGAAAATATTATATAACAAATAGGATTTAATTGTCTATATTGATACTTAATAGGACTCAACAATAATTTTAAGAACAAAAGAGGATTTATTGGTATATTTTCCTATAAAAAATTTAAAACATCAGATATGAATAGTTATATGTTTAAATCATATTTGTTTTAAAAAAAAAAAAAATAATTATAATTTTAAGAATAACTATTCATTTTTATAATATAAATATGATTTAAATATATAATTATTGATATTTAATTATCTTAACATTTTGAATAATATTCTACCTAGGAAGTATTAAAAAATAGATAACCTACAAAACCCAAATGGTTTATGGAGTTGAGATGTTAAAAGAATCCAAACATTTTTTAATTAGATTTTTAGAAGATAACTTATTCAGTAATAAATTGTATAAAATATTACATCAAGACCATCAAATAACTTCTCCTTGTGGTTGAGGTTTGGATAAAGTGAGATTTCTCTCCAGGTTGGACGACTCCCCTCGCTTGTAAATCTGGCCAAATTTATGTTTTGTATGCATTAAATGTTCCAAAGATAACTGAGTCAGAGAAAACAACCCATTCACATGGGTCAAATGGAGACAAAATTCAACGATTTGTAAGAATCACATACAAATAAGTAGTGAAAATCTATTTATAACATTTTTATAAGCAATTATAGGGTGATTGGTCTATAATGTTTGGGATCTCGAGGTTTGTTCCTTCTCAGGTTTTAGATTCATGATCAAAGGAGGACAATTAATTAATTGGTATTTAAGATATGATTATGAATGCTTCACAACATCAATAATGTACACTATTAAAAAATATTGATGTAAGTTTTCCTCTGATATTTGGTTCTTCATCAATAAATATTTCTTTTGTTGATAAAAAAAAAAAAAATGTACACCATCAGCAATCCCAAAGTTCATCCAAATATACACATTACGATCGTGTATCTGTTAATACATATCAAATATTTTCCCTTTTGATCAATTGAAATAAAAATTCAATGTGGATCAGGCAATTATTGAAAGTAACAAATCTAGTCGATTCCCAATTGATATAGTCAATTTTACTGCTATAAAACTGTTTTTGCATATGATTATTTTTTAAAAAATCTACTATTTATTAAAAATGTTAATTTTTCCCTCACATTTAAAAAATTACATCCCATGCCTTGCGGTTTTTAATCATATAACAAATGGCCCCTCCCTTTTATATTTATAATTTTCAAAACGTGATAATTTTTTTTAGAATCATTAACAAGTGAAACAAGTAGGCAAGATAGGAAGAGTATGAGACGTATTACCTAAAAAAATAACAAGTAGGCAAGATAGGAAGAATTTTTTTTAGAATCATTAACAAGTAAAAAAATTTAACATAAAAAAATAAATGAAAAGATCATTAACAAGTAAAACAATTTCTTAGAATCATTGAAGTATATAAAATTCACGGGAAGATCTCAATAAATGTCCCATTTACTACCAATTTTATATATGCAAGATCCCATTACGTCGTTAGAATTAAATTTGGGAGTGATAATTTAGCATTTTAAAATTTTTCTGTCATTAAAATTAAATTTTGGAGTGATGTTATAACGTTTCAAGCATTTTTTCTAATGATAGTATACTGTTAGCAAAATCAAATACTCAATCAGTACATTTACAGGGTATTAATCGTTTGGCAAGAGGCTAAAATAGCCAATTAGCCAAAAAGTTACCTTTTTAGCCAAAAAGCCAACAACCTATACCAAAAAGTCAAAGATTCGTTTTCTTACCAACCTTGAGGCCTAAATGGTGAGTTTATTTGGTGTTTGGTAGGCATTTACATGATAAGATTTGACATTATATATACACACGTGAAAATGACAGGACTTGATAATATTTGTATTTTTCATTTCATTTCTAAAATAACATCATTTCTTCATAATGCCAAGAACACATATGATCAAAGGAGGACAATTAATTAATTGGTATTTAGGATATGATTATGAATGCTTCACAACATCAATAATGTACACCATCAAAAAATGTTGATGTAAGTTTTCCTCTTGTATTTGGTTCTTCATAAATAAATATTTCTTTTGTTGATAAAAAAATAAAATAATGTATACCATCAACAATTCCAAAGTTCATCCAAATATACACATGACCAGCATGTATCTGTTAATACATATCAAATATTTTCCCTTTTGATCAATTGAAATAAAAATTCAATGTGGATCAGGCAATTATTGAAAGTAACAAATCTAGTCGATTCCCAATTGATATAGTCAATTTTACTGCTATAAAACTGTTTTTGCATATGATTATTTTTAAAAAAATCCACTATTTATTAAAAATGTTAATTTTTCCATCACATTTAAAAAATTACATCCCATGCCTTGCGGTTTTTAATCATATAACAAATGGCCCCTCCCTTTTATATTTGTAATTTTCAAAACGTGAGAATTTTTTTTAGAATCATTAACAAGTAAAACAAGTAGGCAAGATAGGAAGAGTATGAGACGTATTACCTA
Organism: Camellia lanceoleosa; assembly: GCA_025200525.1. Classification (NCBI taxonomy): domain Eukaryota; kingdom Viridiplantae; phylum Streptophyta; class Magnoliopsida; order Ericales; family Theaceae; genus Camellia; species Camellia lanceoleosa. The sequence goes on along the minus strand of CM045770.1, from coordinate 55,285,629 downwards.
AAAAAATAACAAGTAGGCCAGATAGGAAGAATTTTTTTTAGAATCATTAACAAGTAAAAAAATTTAACATAAAAAAATAAATGAAAAGATCATTAACAAGTAAAACAATTTTTTAGAATCATTGAAGTATATAAAATTCACTGGAAGATCTCAATAAATGTCCCATTTACTACCAATTTTATATATGCAAGATCCCATTACGTCGTTAGAATTAAATTTGGGAGTGATAATTTAGCATTTTAAAAATTTTTTGTCATTAAAATTAAATTTTGGAGTGATGTTATAACGTTTTAAGCATTTTTCCTAATGATAGTATACTGTTAGCAAAATCAAATACTCAATCAGTACATTTACAGGGTATTAAATGATGAGTTTATTTGGTGTTTGGTAGGCATTTACATGATAAGATTTGACATTATATATACACACGTGAAAATAACAGGTCTTGATAATATTTGTATTTTTCATTTCATTTATAAAATAACATCATTTCTTCATAATGCCAAGAACACATATGATCAAAGGAGGACAATTAATTAATTGGGAATGCTTCACAACATCAATAATGTACACCATCAAAAAATATTGATGTAAGTTTTCCTCTTGTATTTGGTTCTTCATCAATAAATATTTCTTTTGTTGATAAAAAAAAAATAATGTACACCATCAACAATTCCAAAGTTCATCCACATATACACATTACCATTAAATGGTGAGTGGAAAGCAACTCTATGTTGCTTTCCAAACAAGCAATTGTCACAAGGGTTCAATTTCGCATCTTTGGCAAAAGGAATAAGTGACTTCTTTGCCAGAATTTGCAACCCTTTCTTACTCATGTGACCCAGTGTAACAGCGCCCGTGGGCCTCTATGCTACAGTTCGGACTCCCTTTTGTGTCACGGTTCTAAATCTGAACCAAAGAGTCCAAATTCGGCAAATCGTTTTGAAGAAAAACAGATTTTTGAAAAGTAGTGCCAAACATGGACTGCTTTGCCAGATACAGAGTCGCCACCTAAATATTTTAAAATGGGAAATTTAGGAAACCCTGACTCGGTGCCGAAGGCCACGTGTCCGTCATCACCAAAGTTGTCTTGGCTCGGGAGCTTGGGTACGATCGGGGAAGGTCAGCTATGAGCACCCCCTTTCGCCCGGTCTGAAGACCGGCCTCTACTAACCGTGATATCCGTTTTTGAAAACATTATGTATTCTTATTCCAATTATTAACCTAGAATTACTATGTTATGCGCGCGGCAAACAAGTATAGACTAGATTGCCTAATTTGGAAATAAACATTACGTATCCGTTTGTTTTGAAAATGTTTCGGAATTTGCTACTCGCAAGTAGGCTAAAACACGGATTTCAATGAGTTTTCCCAACTCAAGCAATCCAACCTCCACCCACAGGCATTCAAACAGTTTATCTCATATAAGCACTTAGCCGCATGGTAAGCATATTGTTATGGCAACATTCACACACATGCGATATGCTAAAGCATAAAAGCTCACCTAGTACTCCAAGCCAAAACAGAAACTAGTTAGTAATCATATGGATGATCCTAGCTCATGTTAAGTAGCTAATGCAACACATGCAAAGTGCAATTAGACAGGCTCGGTTATCCTGAACATGGCATGTGAAATGCTACAACTATTACGTATTCAATTTGGAATTGAAATACAATGCAGTTTGTATGATGTACCGAGCCCAGTGCATGTTAGACAAATGTATGGATGCACGCATGCTATCATAAGGTATGCTAAATTAAATATGCCCTAATCTACCATCATAAGCAGGTAAATAAAAGGGAAGAAAGAAGTGGGGGTTGGAAGACATGCACACCACTCACACACACTTATTACAGATTCGCCCTCGCTTGGAGGGACCAAAAGAATATACAATCCAAATAACAAATCGCTAAATTAATTATTACAAAACTTCTAATCTAATCAAAATAAATGCAAAGAGAAGATGGCCGCAGCCCCCGCCTCGGGATGCGCGAATGATGCATGCTCGAATCCGACTCGCCCGGAAACCCGTGCCATGCCACTGTTGCCTCTGTTTTACTGCCTTTTCTTCTCTGGTATCAGCGTCGAAGAACCTTCTATGAGCATTGCAGAACATCATCGGCTGGGAGGATGGCCACCGGCTGCGTACAATATCCATCGGCTGGAGATAAAGCTATCGGCACTGAATAAATGGCCGGTCGGCATTGAATGTTGCGGTCGCCTTGAATGTTGCGGTCGGCGTAAACTTCTGCAGAAGGCGCTTTTGACCCAACAAAGGCGGATAGTGTATGGCATGGAATTCCAAGCAAATGTATGCACGGACACACTCCCTATCATGCAACGGACTCAAGGAAGCATGGCCCTCGACCCCCGGGCCATCAATCACGCATTTCAATGCATGATGGCCCGAAAGCCAAGTTAGCAACTTTGATATCAAATGGAATGCAAGTACAAAACAAATCAAAGGGTCCCAACCCCTATCATGATTGGTCAAGAGGCAAGGGATGCATGCTCAATGAAATGCAACCTAGGCATGGCGGCTAAATATGCAACATGAACATACAAATGAGCAATGTATGCTAGGCTCGCAACCTAAACATATAAACAAACATGGCATGCAACAACATGCAACGATGGACTTAAACTAACATGAGAGAGCCTCAGCCACACCCACATAAGAGGCCGTTAGATGAAAATGAGATGTCTCGAAATGCGTGCACACACGCATAAGCGAGGACAGCGCTACTGACGCGAAATGGCACTCTAATGAGACATGGCATAACATGGAATATGGCATACGAAACATGCAAATTTCAGCAGCGAAATGAGGGGAAAAACAGCCCCGAAACATGGCGAAATGGAACCAAATGCATGGAATCGCTCCCGAAATGCAAAACTAGGTACATGAAATGGCTTATGGCTATATCAAATATGCAAGATATGAACATGAAGTATGAAGACAGAAGCTAGAAAGCCCCAAAATAAGCATGTTCATAGTACAAAGCATGGCAAGACAGTAAGCACAAGTGGGACTAACATGGCATGCAAAATGGCTCCTCAAGGGAGGCAATGAGGCAAGTGATAGATGCAATGCTCAAACAGAAAAATGTCCTTCTACAACACTGAAGAGGGACCAAAAATATGAACATTTACAGTAGATGACAAGTCCCAAAACAGTATACACACATGCTCAAAATGCAATGCAAGATTAAGGCCCACAAAGGGGTATAACATGAAGTACCAAAAGGATGCACCAAAAAGCCAATTACCCTTCATGAGACATGTAGAGGGGGTCAAACTAAGACTCTTTTCAGGCCTGTCGAAGACCCAAAAACAGAAGCATGGTAGGCTAAAAAGACATGCAAAAAAAGGGGACCAAAGAGGGGTAATGAAGCAAGTCATACATGGAGGTCCCAAATAAGGTTGAACCCTTCTTCAATGTTGAATAAGGGCTCAAAATAAGCCTCTTTGTAGTTTACATCGAAGCTCAAAAATACATGCAACTATGGCTTAGATATGAACCAAGAAAATGCTAGTTTTGGGAAAAAATGTGCTTACCCTTGTAGACCAACGAATCAGCAGGTTTTGATCCAAGGAAATGAGCTTCTAGCCTCTGCAAAACATCCCCAAGTCACTGGAAAGGAGCAAGGGTGCCTTGTGCTATGAGTCGGTGAAGGAATGGCCCAAGAACAAGGGTGTTTGGAGGCTTGGATGGGATAGATATAGAGAGAAATGGAGGGATATATGTATATATCAGAATGTATGTTTATATCCTCTAGTTTTTTTGTTTAAAACCTCCAACCTAGACAAAGGGAGAAGAGAAGTGCTTATATAGGCCAAGTAAAGCACTTATCTTAAGGGCTAAGCAAAGAGAAAGGTTCAAGGGGGGGTGCAAAAGAGTCTAGGATTATTTGAGAAGCTTGGACAGCTGGTAGGCTTCTTGAGGAAGCCAAGACAAGGGGTCAAGGCTTCCTCAAGAAGCCTTGAGCAAAGGGTGCACCAAAAACGGCCAAAAGGTGGTTAAAGGGATAAGTGATAGCTGCGGGTCTCAAATGGCCCAGAGCCCTTCAACAAAGTTGAAGAGGGGCTCAAAATAAGATACTTTGTAGTTTACGACCAAGTCCAACACAGCCCACAAGTACGCCTAAAATACCATGCAAAATAGGCCCAAAAAGAGGTAAAGAAGCAAGTGACAGATGGAGATGTCAAACAGTAAAAGGTCCTTAATCAAACATGAAAAGGACCTCAAAATATGACTATCTCAAGTTCAGGTCGGGGCCCAAAAATGCAAGATGAGGGTTCGGGGAGAAACACGCGATTCGGGGCCGAAAGTCGTTAGGCACCGGAAGTGGTGCCCGACCACGAAGTTGGTCTCTCGGACCACAGTGTCCCTCGAAAGGGAGTAAATAGGATGCATGCCAAAAACCGGGGCAATCGGAGATGGTTAGGCAGTCTCGAATCGAGGCACACGGCCTGACGGCTCCCAAAACCGGGAACTGGGCTCCAAAATGGGAAAAATGGCCTATGACCACAAAACGTAGCCTACGGCCACTGAGAGATGATCTACTAGACCTCTCCTCCTTTGGGAAGAAAAGAGAAAGCAGCCTGGTTCGCAAACCGAGGCAAAGCATAAAAGTCCGGAAGTCAGGAGGCAAGGCTAAATGGCGGGACTCCGTAACCTCAGAACGAGCACAATATGCAACATCACCAAGCGCTCAATTGATGACGTCTGAGTCTTAAGGTCGGTCAAAAATGGGGTGTCTCTGAGTTGCCCTCTTTGTGAACTTCGAAAGTCATAAGAATGACGGGAGTGAATGTCAAAGCCCAGAGACGTCCCATTTTTGACAAGGCCGAAGACTTAGACAAAGCATACAAGCTACAGATAAAGATATGCGCCCAAAGGCAGGGGCAAAATGCAACTGACAATGCAAGAAGTCGAACTTATGATCATGCAAAGAAACATAGGGACGTATCCCGGTGTTTCGGAAATGTATAAGCATTGGAACGTATTCCGAATGCTTTTAACCAAAGATGGAGAAATATGGGGACGTATCCCGGTGTTTAGGGACGTATCCCATATGTTAGGGACGTATCCCAAAGATTAGGGACGTATCCCGGAGGTTAGGGACGTATCCCGAGGATTAGGGACGTATCCCAGAGGTTAGGGACGTATCCCAAAGATTAGGGACGTATCCCAGAGGTTAGGGACGTATCCCAAGGATTTAGGAACGTATCCCAAGATTTAGGGACGTATCCCAAGATTTAGGGACGTATCCCAAGATTAGGGACGTATCCCAGAGATTAGGGACGTATCCCAAAGATTAGGGACGTATCCCAGAGATTAGGGACGTATCCCAAGGATTAGGGACATATCCCAGAGATTAGGGACGTATCCCAAAGGTTAGAAAAGAAGGAGAAACATAGGGACGTATCCCGGTGTTTCAGGAGGAGGAAAAACATAGGGACATATCCCGGTGTTTTGCAAGGAATGTGAAACATAGAGACGTATCACGGTGTTTCGAAAAGAGGGAAAAACTTAGGGACGTATCTCGGTGTTTCGGAATGGTGTGAGCATTGGAACGTATTCCGAACTCTTTTAACCGAAGAGGGAGAAACATAGGGACGTATCCCGGTGTTTCGGAATAAGGAGAAAAAGCATAGGGACGTATCCCGGTAAGAAGAGAGAAACATAAGGAGGTATCCCGGTGTCTCGAAAAAGAGAGAGAAATGTAGGGACGTATCCCGGTGTTTTGAAAATGAAGGAAAAAAGTAGGGACGCATCCCGGTGTTTAGAAAGGAAGGAAAGACATAGGGACGTATCCCGGTGTCTAGGGACGTATCCCAATGGTTAGGGACGTATCCCAGGGTTTAGGGACGTATCCCAAGGATTACAGAAAGAAGATAGAAGAAACATAGGGACGTATCCCGGTGTTTCGGAAAGAAGGTGAAGAAACCTAGGGACGTATCCCGGTGTTTCGAAAACAGAGTGTGCATAACAATGCGATTGAAATGTGCATCACAATGCAAGTGAAGGGGGTGCATAACAATGTAATTTAGAGTAATCATGACAATGCTATGAAAGTACAAACACATGTAAGTAAAGAACACGCAACAACGTGTACAATGTGTGTGATAGGAAAATTGAACATGTGAGTAAAACGATGCACGCATGCAAGCGATGTGTAATGAAATCTGAAAATACATATGTAAGTAAAGCATGCAACAGAGCAATGTGTAATGAGGAAATTGAACACATGTAAGTAAAATGGCGGTCAACGCGAGCAATGTGTATGAAAAGGAACTTGAACACATGTAAGTAAAGCGATGCGTATGCATAATGTGTATAAAAAGGAACTTGAACACATGTAAGTAAGCGATGCATGTATGCACGCATAATGTGTATGAAAAGAAATTTGAACACATGTAAGTAAAGCGATGCACGTATGCACGCAATGTGTATAAAAATGAACTTGAACACATGTAAGTAAAGCGATGCACGTATGCACGCAATGTGTATAAAAATGAACTTGAACACATGTAAGTAAAGCGATGCACATATGCACGCAATGTGTATGAAAAGGAACTTGAACACATGTAAGTAAAGCGATGCACGTATGCACACAATGTGTATGAAAAGGAACTTGAACACATGTAAGTAAAGCGATGCACGTATGCACGCAATGTGTATGAAAAGGAACTTGAACACATGTAAGTAAAGCGATGCACGTATGCACGCAATGTGTATAAAAAGGAACTTGAACACATGTAAGTAAAGCAATGCACGTATGCATGCAATGTGTATGAAAAGGAACTTGAACACATGTAAGTAAAGCGATGCACGTATGCACGCAATGTGTATAAAAAAGAACTTGAACACATGTAAGTAAAGCGATGCACGTATGCATGCAATGTGTATGAAAAGGAACTTGAACACATGTAAGTAAAGCGATGCACGTATGCACGCAATGTGTATAAAAAGGAACTTGAACACATGTAAGTAAAGCGATGCACGTATGCATGCAATGTGTATAAAAAGGAACCATAATGTGCATAACGATGCAGGTGTAACGGTGCATAACAATGCAAGTGGAACGTGTATGACAACGCATATTTGAAACAAAATGCCGAATAAGGGAATACAAGCCTTAACGAGACCACTTCAAACACAACCTTCGATTTATCTCTCGGAGGGGTTTGTAACACACTCTGCTGAAAAGGACACCTGTTTATGTTGGCAAGAGATACCATTCTTCTTTGCTTTAATTGCCATTCGACTTGAAGCGGGCTTACACTTGGAATGGAGGCAAGCTCATTTTTGAACAGACAAGGTCTAAAGAGGTACATCCGGACTACAATCTCGAGTTGGTGAAGGTGAAACACACTCGATGCTTGATTTTCCCTCTTTTCTTTTGCTTTGCGATCTGAAACCTATATAGCCAGATAGATCTGCTTTTATTGTTCACACTTGTCGGGGTGGACCCTACGGTTTATGAAAGAACAAATCTTTTGCACAAATGTGGAGAATGGCACAAGATTCGAGCACAAGATGATTTTTGAAATTGAGAAATGAGTTCTTGACTGGTATTGAGCCTAACCTGGAACACAAATGAAAAAGACTCAATAACGAAAAATAAAAGGGTAAACAACCTAAACACATCTATTGACACTCGAAACGACTCAGAACAAGAATCGAGACAGACAAAACAAAACACAAGACTCAAATGTGCACAGGGAGCCTGTTTCACCGGGTGTTGTTTCCCACCCTTTCTCATTTGTGATTCTCACATCACTCGGCTCTCAGGCTCGGTTTTTCTCTCAGAACCCTTTTGCTCACTTTTTCTCTCATCGCACACCTCTCTATTCTTCAATCTCTCATTTTTCATCCCTCCCCTGGGTGTTTGATGGATGAATAGGAAGTTGCGGGCTCATGTCCCTAGCATTTTGCTAGATTCTCTTCTTCTGCACACAGCAGTGAACTTTCCCATAGAGGGGTTATGCCACAACTGGGTGTGTAGCAAATCTGCAGCTAACATCGGTTGATGATGCCCTGCTGGAGAGTTTGGACGTGGTTAGATCTGTCCAGATGAGGAAGTGAAACATCTCGTCTCATTCCAATTTATGCTTCGGGCATGGCTTGATACCTCGCTGCTTGGAGGATGAGAGAGCTTTCAGCCCTTTTGCTAACTTCAGTTGTGCCCTCTTCTGGCAGGTAGAGTGCCTTTCTTGGCAAGTATGTTGAAAATGGGGGAAAGACAGGAAGCCTGACTCAACTGTGCCCCCTAGTTCATCATTTCGACCATTTTTTGTTTTAAAACAATTTTGACCAACATGAAAGTTAGATTAACATGCTTATTCGATTTTTGATTTGAAAATCATGCAAGTTAGGTTATGAGCACTGAAAATTTTCCTTTTTTGGGTCCAAGAAATGGTCCAGTTTTAGAAAAGATGGAATAATTTTCGAGAGAATAGTCAACCTTAGCAAAAATTCTCAAAAACTATTTTTGCAAATAGCCACTTGCTCAACGAGCAAGAAACCTACTCTCGAGATGCGCAGCCTCGAATCCATAACAATGGAAAATTGCCCCTTGTTTGAAGAGAGCTGCATGGCAACGGAAAGTTGCCCCTTGTTTGAAATGACACTGCGGCGTTTTGAATGGCAACGGAAAGTTGCCCCTTGTTTGGATGATGTCGCAGCACATTGTAGTCAGTCCTCTGAGCGATGAACACGACCAGACTCTCGGATACAGAGAAGGCAAAGATGATCCAAAACCATTACATGGACATAGTCGAATTTGAATTGTTTTACGGCTGGACTTCAGAATGAAGTTGCCTATGTATCCCAAAGATGGGAATCAAGCCTTACGTAGTTCGGGGTTAAGGTACACTCGGGTATTAACCTCTCCTTTTTAGGCTCTAACTTTTGCCAAGGCACCCGTTGCAGGTTTTCGACCTTGCGAGCTTTGTTCTTCTTTCTTTTTCATTTTTTCTCTTTTTTTCTTTTAGGCTCTAACTTTTGCCAAAGGCCCGATCTTGGCGGTTTTCGACCTTCGAGCTTTTTTCTTTTCTTTTCTTTTTCTTCTTCCTTTGTTCTTCCTTTTTTTTTTTTTTTTTTCTTTCCTTTTGTATGTATTTTTTGCTCTAACTTTTCTGGGTCGCCTCTTAGGGTTTTCGGCCCAGCGAGCCTCTCAAAGGGTAAAAGTGTAGCAAGTCCATGCCAAATGGTTTTGGGGTTTTGATGCCATCTGTACCCAGGAGAGTGGCTGTTGATCTGCAAGAGAACTCATCTTCGGCTGTTCGAGGACATCTGACATTTTTGCCCCTAGTTTGAGGGGGCTTGATCTAGCTTCCCAAGCCTCTCTTGGCGACATCTCGATCTTCTTGATTTGATTTTCTTGCCTCTTGTTCGAGGGCTACTTTGAATTTGGTCTCCACGAGGCCTAGCGTTGAACATTGAACATTCCAAGTTCGAGTCCAAGGTTCGAAAATGAGGGGTCGAGTCTCGAGGCTGAGAGCGATCCTAGGCTGCACAATCTCAAGAGCGATTCCACACATGTCTTCGCAGGACCGCGCAAAATATATATATATTTTTTTGAAAGTTTTCTGGCGACAAATCGCTTCATGGAAAGCGACAGAACCAATCTGGATCAAAGCTAGGGTCCTTCCCAGTACTCACACTAACAAGCATGATTTCATTCATTAAGGGTTTAGCATGCCTCACTTTCTCTCAGTTTGATCAAAGTTTTGCAAATCCCAAGGAATTCCTTCCTCTTCGTTTTCACCACAATGTTTGAAAAAGTTTTGAAAAACTTAGGCCAATGCAATGACTTCAAGGCACAGAAAAGACAGAGTTCTTAGTCAAATACTTCTATCTCATTTAGAATTTCTGGCACAACTGGCACACGGCAGAAGCAAACACAAGAGTGTGAAAATCACTGCTGTTCCATTCAAAATCTGTCGGCATAACTGACTCCCTGGCAGAAACAGACTCAAAAGAAAGCGAAAAGACAAACACAAAACAAAATAGTGAGATCCGAGGTAATAGCCCCGGAATCACCCAACTCCAATACAACATGACTGACTCGAAACCACCACAAGACAGACCCAAAACAAAAAGACTAACTCAAAACAAAGAGACAGACTCAAAATAACACAACAAGACTGACCCAATACCCAAGTCAGAATGTACAAAAACCAGCATTCACAAATGCTTAAAACGGTGCGTGCCATACGCCACATCTGGAGTAAATCGTGCGCCGCCGCAGTGGTCCATCACGATCACATCACATTATCCCCCAGGTTCAGCGATCAAGTGCCGATAGACTTTGCAGAGCTTGGCGGGATGACCCCATTGTCAATCAAATTTTGTATCTCATGGCGAGACGACGCCATAGCTGCTGTCATGACCGGTTTGTTGATGGAAAGCACAATACTTAGCCGGGTCATGCTTTGCAGGGAGAGGATCGGGTAGGGCCGTTGTTCTAACGGTTTCAGATGTCCTTTCCTGAGTAGGACCCCTAAAGCCTTAAACAAAGGCATAAAGAGTGGGGTGAAGACCCTCTTGTCTCGGGGTAGATAGTCGATGTTCGGGTTTGAAATAGGCGCACCAACAAAGGGGTGGGCGCTCTTGGTGTGGTGGTGACCATGCCCACGTCCGAAGTCCTAGCAATTGCATCACCACGGTGGTTGCATTCGAACTACGGTTGAATGCCCTCTTGGGCTGCTCTCGGTCTTGGTCAATCAGACCCTGCTTCATCACATCCTCGATCTGTACTCCCATCTCATGTAGATCTAAAAAGGTGGGAAAGGAGAGCACAATCATCTATTGCATAAGCTTGGGTTGGTGGTTGCGCACAACCATCCGTATTTGGTCCTTATCCGTTGGCCTAATGGTCATCATTGAGGCCTTTGCTCTCCATCGGGTCACAAATTCGAGAAGCTTTCCTTAACCTCTGTCTCGTCGTCTCGAGATCACGGGTTGTAATCTCGATTTGTGTGTTATCTGAGTATTGTAAAAGCGAAGGCCTCGGCCATCTCATCCCAATTCCTCTTAACATCGTCTTCCAACTTGGTATACGGATAAGCGCCACACCCGGTCCGGCCGAAACAGACTTCGTGAGTCTGGTGAGGCCCATCGGCCTTAAGATATCTGAAAACAATCTCAGGTGTACCATGGGGTCCCCGGACCCATCAAATCGGTCAATTTGAGGCATCTTGAACTGATCTGGCAGCGTCACGGCTGCGTCCGTATATCCATCCTCGATGTCAGGAATTGACCTGACTCCTTGGGATTTCTTAAACATTTTCTCCAACTTACTTTCGGCCGGTATTTGTGGGGTCTACTTCGAACTCAAAGGGAGAGTCCGGTGCATTGATAGGCGTGGGCGCCTTGGATAGTTGCGGTAGAATCGGGGGCGGAGCTGGCCCGACTGGAATGTCCGTATCTGCCTGGACATTTGGTGTTTCTCCAGGTGTTGGAGCTCCTGGTAAGGGAGGAGCTTGATGTGAAGTAGATACTCCGGTTCTTTGCTCTAACACAGCAATTGTCTCGCACAGGGGCTATGACCTGACTTGTTGCTTGGCGAATGCTTGATGGGCGGCGTCTTCTTTGCATGGCTCTCATACTATCACGAGTTGGCGCACCATCTCTTCCAAACTCGACATATTGTCTGATCTAAGCGAAACCGGTATATCTGGTTCTGCGATGAGGCTTGGAAATCTCAACCCGATCGCCAAAGGTCACCGATACGCATTATCTTGGTGGTCTGTGCCTAACTAGCCTTCTCTGGCCCTGATTACCCTTGAACTGAGTCTCTGACTTGACGGAGTCTATCAGCACAAATCCGATGTACCTGGGGGATATTGGAGCCTTCTGAAGCTATAGTTCCAGGACTACCCTAGCAAAAGAGAAAACAGACAGCATCTCAACTCAACTTCACTGAAACGGATACGAGCAAAGCTGAACGACTGTATTCTATTACTCATCACTGTTCCCTGAAATCACTTCCCAAAACTGATACCCTCAGGTAAAACTGATCCCCCCAAACACTGATGTCCACAGGCTTGATGCCCAAACGCGCAAACTGATATATGCATTCCTGTGGAGACACACTCTAAAAGCACATAGCAAGTAAAGAGAGCCAAAACACCCCTATGTTGGGGTAGGGTTTCCCTGTCCTATTCTGTAAGGAGCTAGGGTTTCACTACGCACGCAGCGGTTTCAAACAACCTAACATCGGGTAAGCAACCTGTCCTAGTTTGGAATGGTCACTACAGATCTCGATATGCACTAGGTCGAATGGTCAAAAGGGGTGCCCCGGTAAAACCGGGGTTTGTGTTCCCATACTGGCAGAGCCCGCAACCGGTCAGCCTTATGGACATGCCTTGACAAGACAAGCCTCCGGCAAACCGCTCAGGAATAGCAGATGGCCAACACGGTGTCCTAGGAGCACCAATGCACATGCAATGCAAAGAAACACATAAGTGTAGTCAAAGCAGGATATCACGAGTTCGAGTCAAGCTCTCTAAAATCCCCAGCAGAGTCGCCAGAAACTGTAATAGCGCCCGTGGGCCTCTATGCTACAGTTCGGACTCCCTTTTGTGTCACGGTTCTAAATCTGAACCAAAGAGTCCAAATCCGGCAAATCGTTTTGAAGAAAAACAGATTTTTTGAAAAGTAGTGCCAAACATGGATCGCTTTTGCGATTCTGAGTCGCCACCTAAATATTTTAAAATGGGAAATTTAGGAAACCACGACTCGGTGCGAAGGCCACATGTCCAATCATCACCAAAGTTGTCTTGGCTCGAGCTTGGGTACGATCGGGGAAGGTCACTATGAGCACCCCTTCGCCGGTCAAGACCGCCTCTACTAACCGTGATATCCGTTTTTGAAAACATTATGTATTCTTATTCCAATTATTAACCTAGAATTACTATGTTATGCGCGCGGCAAACAAGTATAGACTAGATTGCCTAATTTGGAAATAAACATTGCGTATCCGTTTGTTTTGAAAATGTTTCGGAATTTGCTACTCGCAAGTAGGCTAAAACACGGATTTCAATGAGTTTTCCCAACTCAAGCAATCCAACCTCCACCCACAGGCATTCAAACAGTTTATCTCATATAAGCACTTAGCCGCATGGTAAGCATACTGTTATGGCAACATTCACACACATGCGATATGCTAAAGCATAAAAGCTCACCTAGTACTCCAAGCCAAAACAGAAACTAGTTAGTAATCATATGCATGATCCTAGCTCATGTTAAGTGGCTAATGCAACACATGCAAAGTGCAATTAGACAGGCTCGGTTATCCTGAACATGGCATGTGAAATGCTACAACTATCACGTATTCAATTTGGAATTGAAATACAATGCAGTTTGTATGATGTACCGAGCCCAGTGCATGTTAGACAAATGTATGGATGCACGCATGCTATCATAAGGTATGCTAAATTAAATATGCCCTAATCTACCATCATAAGCAGGTAAATAAAAGGGAAGAAAGAAGTGGGGGTTGGAAGACATGCACACCACTCACACACACTTATTACAGATTCGCCCTCACTTGGAGGGACCAAAAGAATATACAATCCAAATAACAAATCGCTAAATTAATTATTACAAAACTTCTAATCTAATCAAAATAAATGCAAAGAGAAGATGGCCGCAGCCCCCGCCTCGGGATGCGCGAATGATGCATGCTCGAATCCGACTCGCCCAGAAACCCGTGCAATGCCACTGTTGCCTCTGTTTTACTGCCTTTTCTTCTCTGAAAACTGTCAACGTCCCAGAGAACCTTTTATGAGCATTGCAGAACATCATCGGCTGGGAGGGATGGCCACCGACTGTGTACAATATCCATCGGCTGGAGATAAAGCTATAAACCTTGAATAAATGGCGGTCGGCCTTGAATGTTGCCGGTCTGAATGTTGCCGGTCGACGAAACTTCTGCAGAAGGCGGTTTTAGCAACAAGGCGAACGATTGTATGGCATGGAATTCCAAGCAAATGTATGCACGGACACACTCCCTATCATGCAACGGACTCAAGGGAGCATGGCCCTCGACCCCCGGGCCATCAATCACGCATTTCAATGCATGATGGCCCGAAAGCCAAGTTAGCAACTTTGATATCAAATGGAATGCAAGCACAAAACAAATCAAAGGGTCCCAACCCCTATCATGATTGGTCAAGAGGCAAGGGATGCATGCTCAATGAAATGCAACCTAGGCATGGCGGCTAAATATGCAACATGAACATACAAATGAGCAATATATGCTAGGCTCGCAACCTAAACATATAAACAAACATGGCATGCAACAACATGCAACGATGGACTTAAACTAACATGAGAGAGCCTCAGCCACACCCACATAAGAGGCCGTTAGATGAAAATGAGATGCCTCGAAATGCGTGCACTGCACGCATAAGCGAGGACGCGCCTCTGACATGAAATGGCACTCTAATGAGACATGGCATAACATGGAATATGGCATACGAAACAAGCAAATTTCAGCAGCGAAATGAGGGGCAAAACAGCCCCGAAACATGGCGAAATGGAACCAAATGCATGGAATCGCTCCCGAAATGCAAAACTAGGTACATGAAATGGCTTATGGCTATATCAAATATGCAAGATATGAACATGAAGTATGAAGACAGCAGCTAGAAAGCCCCAAAATAAGCATGTTCATAGTACAAATCATGGCAAGACAGTAAGCACAAGTGGGACTAACATGGCATGCAAAATGGCTCCTCAAGGGAGGCAATGAGGCAAGTGATAGATTCAATGCTCAAACAGAAAAATGTCCTTCTACAACACTGAAGAGGGACCAAAAATATGAACATTTACAGTAGATGACAAGTCCCAAAACAGTATACACACATCCTCAAAATGCAATGCAAGATTAAGGCCCACAAATGGGTATAACATGAAGTACCAAAAGGATGCACCAAACAGCCAAATACCCTTCATGAGACATGTAGAGAGGTTCAAACTAAGACTCTTTTCAGGCCTGTCGAAGACCCAAAAACAGAAGCATGGTAGGCTAAAAAGACATGCAAAAAAAGGGGACCAAAGAGGGGTAATGAAGCAAGTCATACATGGAGGTCCCAAATAAGGTTGAACCCTTCTTCAATGTTGAATAAGGGCTCAAAATAAGCCTCTTTGTAGTTTACATCGAAGCTCAAAAATACATGCAACTATGGCTTAGATATGAACCAAGAAAATGCTAGTTTTGGGGAAAAATGTGCTTACCCTTGTAGACCAACGAACCAGCAGGTTTTGATCCAAAGAAATGAGCTTCTAGCCTTTGCAAAACAGCCCCAAGTTGCTGGAAAGGAGCAAGGGTGCCTTGTGCTATGAGTTGGTGAAGGAATGGCCTAAGAATAAGGGTGTTTGGAGGCTTGGATGGGATAGATATAGAGAGAGATGGAGGGATATATGTATATATCAGAATGTATGTATATATCCTCTGGTTTTTTTGTTTAAAACCTTCAACCTAGACAAAGGGAGAAGAGAAGTGGTTATCTTAAGGGCTAAGCAAAGAGAAAGGTTCAAGGGGGGGTGCAAAAGAGTCTAGGATTATTTGAGAAGCTTGGACAGCTGGTAGGCTTCTTGAGGAAGCCAAGACAAGGGGTCAAGGCTTCCTCAAGAAGCCTTGAGCAAAGGGTGCACCAAAAACGGCCAAAAGGTAGTTAAAGGGATAAGTGATAGCTGCGGGTCTCAAATGGCTGAGAACCCTTCAACAAAGTTGAAGAGGGGCTCAAAATAAGACACTTTGTAGTTTACGACCAAGTCCAACACAGCCCACAAGTATGCCTAAAATACCGTGCAAAAATAGGCCCAAAAAAAGGTAAAGAAGCAAGTGACAGATGGAGATGTCAAACAGTAAAAGGTCCTTAATCAAACATAAAAAGGACCTCAAAATATGACTATCTCAAGTTTGGGTCGGGGCCCAAAAATGCAAGATGAGGGTTCGAGAGCCGAAACACGCAGTTCGGGGCCCCGAAAGTGGGCTGTTAGGCACCGGAAGTGGTGCCCGACCACGAAGTTGGTCTCTCGGACCACAGTGTCCCTCGAAAGGGAGTAAATAGGATGCATGCCAAAAATCGGGGCAATCAGAGATGGTTAGGCAGTCCTGAATCGAGGCACACGGCCTGATGGCTCCGAAAACCAGGAATTGGGCTCCAAAATGGAAAAAATGGCCTACGACCACGAAACGTAGCCCACGGCCACTGAGAGATGATCTACTAGACCTCTCCCTCCCTTTGGGAAGAGAAAACAGAGAAAACGGAGCCTGGTTCGCAAACTGAGGCAAAGCACAAAAGAGTCCGGAAGTCCGGAGGCAAGGCTCGTAGCCGGGACTCCGTAACCTCAGAACGAGCACAATATGCAACATCACCAAGCCCTCAATTGATGACGTCTGAGTCTTAAGGTCGGTCAAAAATAGGGTGTCTACACCCAGCCTTTTATGCCACAAATTTGGTGATGCCTCATCTTCTGCTGCGTTGAGGCTATCTGAATGCACCTCTACATGAGTCTTGTACAAAGTGGCACTTGCCTGTCCTCTGGCTACCACCAGAGATCCCTTTTTCAACTTCCACATGCCTTTGCCGAAGTAGTTCTCATAGCCTTGTCGATCTAAGTCCATCCCTGAGATAAGATTCAGGCGTAAATCAGGAACATGCCTGACATCTTTCAATACCATCGTGCACCCAACTTTGGTTTGGATGCGAGCATCACTGATTCCCTCAATCTTTGAAAAACTGGAGTTGCCCATCTTCATTGTACCAAAATCTCTAGCTTGGTACGTACTGAAGAACTCTTTTCGGGGTGTGGCGTGGTAGGAAGCTGCTGTATCTACCACCCACTCGGTGTCGTTGTCTGACATATGGAGGCATTCTTCTTCTTCAATAGAGAATAACGCAATATCCTCTGAGATAGTAACTGCAGTGTTCCCATCTTCAGTCTTTGGTTGTCTATGACCTTGTTTTTGTTCTCCCTTCAAGGCATAGCAGTATTTCTTTATGTGACCTTCTTGGCCACAATGGTAACACTTGAACTTCGGCCGGCTCGTACCTTCTTTGGATTTCCCTCTGTCTTGAAATCTTCCTCTGCTGCGTCCTCTGCTTTTTCTTCTTCCTCTCTCTCTGCCTCTGCCTTTATTTTCTGTGATGAAGACATGGGATTGATCTCCACCCGAGTCTTTCCGCCTTGTCTCTTCATTGTACATGGCGTCAGTGACCATGCCCATAGTCAGTTTTCCTTCTGGTGCAGAGTTGCTGAGAGAAACCACCAACGTCTCCCAGCTATCCGGTAAAGAACTGAGCAGTAGAACGGCTTGCATTTCATCGTCTAAGCGCATCTTGACGGTTGCAAGCTGATTCACCAGATTTTTGAATTCACTAGTGTGCTCGGCGATAGACACACCATTCTTCAACTTCAAATTTACTAGCCTTCTCATCACCAAGGCTTTGTTTCGGGCGGTCTTTGACTGGTACATGTCGTTTAACATTGTCCAAAGAGTATAGGCATCTGTCTCCTCGGCAACATGATGGAACACACTGTGGTCTATCCATTGTCTGATAGAAGCGATAGTCTTGCGGTTCATCTTTATCCAGTCATCATCTTTCACTCCTTCAGGTTTAACCCCCTTTGTAAAAATGGGGTCAAACAAGTCCTTTAAAAACAGGATGTCTTCCATCCGTGACTTCCAAATTGCATAATTGGAAGGAATTAACTTGAACATAGATTCTGAAGTTGATGTGGATGCCTCTATTGTATTCTGTCTTTTTACAGAAAATTCTGAATGAAAAATCTGACCATACGGATGTGTCCGGAATACTCCAAATAGTCGAAAAACACTATTGGATCGTCAAAAACGGACTCAAAATGGCTCGGATCAAGCCAAAAAAGTTTTGACGGTTCAGATCTGCAGGTGTACCTTAGCCGCGTAGCGGATCACTCCTCCGGAAGGTTAACTGGTCA
Source organism: Camellia lanceoleosa (assembly GCA_025200525.1). Lineage (NCBI taxonomy): Eukaryota > Viridiplantae > Streptophyta > Magnoliopsida > Ericales > Theaceae > Camellia > Camellia lanceoleosa. The sequence goes on along the minus strand of CM045770.1, from coordinate 55,267,639 downwards.
ACGGCAGGTTGACGTGCCTAACACGTGGCTGCCACGTGTCATGCAGTTTGACACGTGTCACCTACGTGGCAGATGATTGGACGATGACGTGGCGATGACGTGGCGTTGACATGTGCGATGGCGTGGCGCTGACGTGTGCGATGACGCGGCGTGACGTGGTGCTGACGCGGCGCACACGTGGTCATCTTCTTCCTTGGGCGCGTGAAGGCGTGCGTGCGCGTGGGTCTAACGGGCTTTCTTTGGGCGCGTGCGCGGCTGCGTGAGCTCTTCTAGAGCTACGCTGCGATTCTGGACTCCTCTCGTTGAGATGTTGCTCCTAGTGTGCTCAAAACCGGATTTCGAGCAACTTGATTTCTGGGCAGTTTCGAAAGACACTCTGTTTTTGTTCCGAAACGCAACCAAAATGGCTCTGATACCACTTGTCAGGATTAAAGGCACTCAGAAATCAATTCCACACAATAACACAAGAATATTTACGTGGTTCGGCAATTGCCTGCGTCCACGGAGAGCTATCCACTATAGAATTTCCCGGAGGGAGATTACAACTCACACCTCACAAACACACTCTATAGTACTCTCACTTCTCACAATCTCTCACAGATTACACACTGAAATATGTTCTATATCTTCAACCCCTCCTCCTCACCTCAATTTATACACAATTGAGGGAGGAGCTCATTGGTTGCCACCAACCCCTTCTATTAGCTAACGGGGTGGGTGAAGTGGAAGAGTGGGAGAGCCACTATCCATAGTGGTTGCTCCATTTGAATAGGCAGTGGAACACTAACAATTCTCCCCCTCCTCGCCCATATGGAGCTGACTTCTCATTTGAAGTCCATCCCAGCAATGTCTCTGTAGATTTCGAGTTTGTTTCTTGAGACCACCTTTGTCAGTATGTCAGCTGGATTCTTATCTGTATGGATCTTGATCAGTTCCAATAACTGCTTTTCCATCACTTCGCGTATCCAATGATACCGAATATCAATGTGCTTTGTGCGAGAATGGTACATCGAATTCTTGCTCAGGTCTATGGCACTCTGGCTATCACAATGTACCGTGAACTTTTCTTGTTTTAATCCCAACTCTTGGAGAAACCGTTGCAACCACAACATCTCTTTCCCAGCTTCCACTGCGGCAATATATTCTGCCTCGGTTGTGGATAATGCAACACACTTCTGCAGCTTGGACTGCCAAGACACAGCTCCCCCTGCAAAAGTGAATAGAAATCCTGATGTAGATTTTCTACCATCAAGATCTCCCGCCATATCGGAATCCGTATAGCCTTCCAAGACTGGTTTAGCATCTCTAAAGCACAAACACATTTTTGCTGCACTTTGAGGTACCTCGTAATCCACTTGACTGTTTCCCAATGCTCTTTTCCTGGATTGGAAAGGAATCTGCTTACTACTCCAACAGCATGAGCAATATCTGGTCGGGTAGACACCATTGCATACATCAAACTCCCTACGGCGGATGAGTAGGGAGTAGCCTCCATCTCTTCTCTTTCTTTAGTAGAGGAGGGACAAGAACTCTTGTTTAGCTTGAAATGATTAGCCAGCGGAGTATTGACTGGCTTGGAATCTTTCATGTTGAACTTTGCAATCACCCATTCAACGTACTTCTTCTGTGACAGCCATAATTTCTTGGCTTTCCTGTCATGCACAATTTGCATGCCCAACATTTGCTGTGTAGGGCCTAGGTCCTTCATGTCAAAGGACTGTGATATCTCCTTCTTCAGTGATCTGATTATTGTGGCATCCTGTCCAACAATTAGCATGTCATCAACATAGAGCAGGAGTATGATGAAGTTTCCATTGAAAAATTTCCTGACATAGACACATTGATCTGCAGCAGTTCTCTTGTACTCATGACCCACCATGAATGAGTCAAACTTCGCATTCAATCGCTCTAGGCGCTTGTTTGAGGCCGTAAAGACTCTTCTTCAATCTGCAGACTAAGTTTTCTTTCCCTTTTACTTCAAAATCTTCTGGCTGCTCCATGTAAATTTCTTCCTTTAGATCACCATGGAGAAATGCCGTCTTTACATCCATCTGTTCAAGTTCCAAATTCAAACTGGCTGCTAGTCCCAAAAATACTCTAATGGATGTCATTTTTACAACTGGCGAGAAGATTTCGTCAAAATCAATACCTTTCTTCTGCTTGAAACCTTTGACAACCAATCGAGCCTTATACTTGACTAGCTTTCCGTTGCCATCTTTCTTCAACTTGAACACCCATTTCTTCTGCAATGGTTTTTGATCCTGGGGAAGTTTTATCAAATCATAAGTCTGATTCTTTTGCAATGACCGAATCTCTTCTTGCATAGCCTGATGCCAGCTACTCTTCTCCTTATGATTCTGAGCTTCTTGAAAACTTTCTGGCTCCCCCTCATCAGTAAGCAAAATATAATCAGAAGTAGGGTATTTTGACGACGGCTTAGACTCTCTTGTTGATCTTCGCAACTGTGGACCAACAGTCTCTGGCGGAGGGGTTTGTGGCTCCCCCTGCTCAACACCCTCTTCTTCTGGATCTTCTTCTTCTAGCAATCCATCATGCAACTCTACATCATTGGCTGCATGCTGCGGTAGCTCTTCTTCATTAGTGGCATGCTGTGATGGTGCATGATTGGGAACAAGTTCTAAAGCATCATTAACTTTGGGTTTGGCTGGTTGCCCAAAGTCTGCTAAGGTCTGGCCTTCTTGAAATACCACATCTCGGCCAATGACCTTTTGTTTTTCGGATCCCATAATCAGATCCAAATTCTTCATCTCCATAGCCAATAAAGATACATGGAGTAGCTTTATCATCCAAATTTCGTGCTCCTTGGATACATGTGCAAATGCTTTGCACCCAAACACTCTCAAGTGAGAGTAAGAAATCTCCTTCCGCACCATACTTTCTCTGGAATTTCAAAATTCAGTGGAACTGATAGCGATCTGCTGATCAAATAGCATGCAACACGAATAGCTTCTCCCCAAAATGGCTTTGGCAGCTTTGCCATTTTTAGCATACATCTAACCTTCTCCACAATGGTCCGGTTCATTTTTTCGGCTACACCATTGTGTTGTGGGGTTCCAAGAACAGTCTTCTCATGTCAGATGCCGCGAGTAGCACAGTAGGCTTCAAACTCCTTTGACGTGTACTCGCCTCCATTGTCTGTTCGGAGACATTTCAGCTTCTTTCCGGTCTCCCTTTCCACCATAGCATGAAATGTTTTAAAATGCTGGAACACCTCAGCTTTGGTTCTTAGGACATAAACCCATACCTTCTGTGATGCGTCATCAATAAATGTCAGGAAGTATTTTCTGCCACCCAAAGATTCCACTTCTATGGGACCGCATACATCAGAGTATACTCTGCTCAACAACTCAAATTGTCTTCTTGATGATGAGTGGAAAACAACTCTATGTTGCTTCCCAAACAAGCAATTGTCACAAGGGTTCAATTTCGCATCTTTGGCAAAGGGAATAAGTGACTTCTTTGCCAGAATTTGCAACCCTTTCTCACTCATGTGACCCAGCCTTTTATGCCACAAATTTGGTGATGCCTCATCTTCTGCTGCGTTGAGGCTATCTGAATGCACCTCCACATGAGTCTTGTACAAAGTGGCACTTGCCTGTCCTCTGGCTACCACCAGAGATCCCTTTTTCAACTTCCACATGCCTTTGCCGAAGTAGTTCTCATAGCCTTGTCGATCTAAGGCCATCCCTGAGATAAGATTCAGGCGTAAATCAGGAACATACCTGACATCTTTCAATACCATCGTGCACCCAACTTTGGTTTGGATGCGAGCATCACCGATTCCCTCAATCTTTGAAAAACTGGAGTTGCCCATCTTCATTGTACCAAAATCTCCAGCTTGGTACGTACTGAAGAACTCTTTTCGGGGTGTGGCGTGGTAGGAAGCTGCTGTATCTACCACCCACTCGGTGTCGTTGTCTGACATATGGAGGCATTCTTCTTCTTCAATAGAGAATAACGCAATATCCTCTGAGATAGTAACTGCAGTGTTCCCATCTTCAGTCTTTGGTTGTCTATGACCTTGTTTTTGTTCTCCCTTCAAGGCATAGCAGTATTTCTTTATGTGACCTTCTTGGCCACAATGGTAACACTTGAACTTCGGCCGGCTCGTACCTTCTTTGGATTTCCCTCTGTCTTGAAATCTTCCTCTGTCGGCCCTCTCGCTTTTCTTCTTCCTCTCTCTCGCCTCTGCCTTTATTTTCTGTAACGAAGGCATGGGATTGATCTCCACCCGAGTCTTTCCGCCTTGTCTCTTCATTGTACATGGCGTCATGACCATGCCCATAGTCGCTTTTCCTTCAGTGCAGAGTTCCGAGAGAAACCACCAACGCCTCCCGCCTATCCCAGAAAGAATCGACCAAGAGAACGGCTTGCATTTCATCGTCCAATCGCATCTTAACGGTTGCAAACTGATTCACCAGATTTTTGAATTCACTAGTGTGCTCGGCGATAGACACACCATTCTTCAACTTCAGATTTACTAGCCTTCTCATCACCAAGGCTTTGTTTCGGGCGGTCTTTGACTAGTACATGTCGTTTAACATTGTCCAAAGAGTATAGGTATCTGTCTCTTCGGCAACATAATGGAACACACTGTGGTCTATCCATTGTCTGATACAAGCGATAGTCTTACGGTTCATCTTTATCCAGTCATCATCTTTCACTCCTTCAGGTTTAACCCCCTTTGTAAAAATGGGGTCAAACAAGTCCTTTAAAAACAGGATGTCTTCCATCCGTGACTTCCAAATTGCATAATTGGAAGGAGTTAACTTGAACATAGATTTTGAAGTTGATGTGGACGCCTCCATTGTATTCTGTCTTTTTTACGTAAAATTTCAATGAAAAATCGACCATACGGATGTGTCCGAATACTCCAAATAGTCGAAAACACTATTGGATCATCAAAACGGACTCAAAATGGCTCGGATCAAGCCAAAAAGTTTTGATTGCTCAGATCTGCAGGTGTACCTTAGTCACGAGCGGATCACTCCTCGGAAGGTTAATCGTCAACGGCAGTTGACGCGTTTAACACGTGGCTGCCATGTGTCATGCGATCGACACGTGTCACCTACGCGTGCGTATGATCGGACGATGATGTGGCGATGACGTGGCGTTGATCGACGGCGACGTGGCGCCGACGCAGGCGATGGCGTGGCGCCGACGCAGGCGATGACGCGTGGCGGACGTGCCGACGCGCGCACACGTGGTCATCTTCTTCTGGGCGCGCGAGGGTGCGCGCGGCGTGGGAGCCGACGCCATTGTTGTTCGGCGCGTGGCGTGCGTGCATGTGGGTTTGACGTGCTTTCTTTGGGTGGCGCGGGCGCTGCCAGGCTCTTCTAGAGCTCGCTGCGCTTCGAACTCCTCTCATTGAGACCTTGCTCTGGTGTGCTCAAACCGGATTTCGAGCAACTTGATTTCAAGCGCTTTAAAAACACTGCTTTTGTTCCGAAATGCAAGCGAAATGGCTCTGATACCACTTGTTAGGATTAAAGGCACTCAGAAATCAATTCCACACAATAACACAAGAATATTTACGTGGTTCGGCAATTGCCTATGTCCACGGAGAGCTATCCACTATAGAATTTCCCGGAGGGAGATTACAACTCACACCTTACAAACACACTCTATAGCACTCTCACTTCTCACAATCTCTCACAGATTACACACTGAAATATGTTCTATATCTTCAACCCCTCCTCCTCACCTCAATTTATACACAATTGTGGGAGGAGCTCATTGGTTGCCACCAACCCCTTCCATTAGGTTATGGGTTGGTTGAAGTGGAAGAGTGGGAGAGCCACTATCCATAGTGGTTGCTCCATTTGAATGGGCAGTGGAACACTAACAAAAATAACAAGTAGGCGAGGTAGGAAGAGTATGAGACGTATTACCTAACAAAATTTCTCTCCCCCCTTTCTGGAATGGCTGCCACAATCTTATGTAGATCGCAGAAAAGTGCTGGAGGCAGTGGAGGGCTGCAGGATTGAAGGCAATGCAGGCATATATAGAGGGATGGGAAGAACCCATTTTATGATCTTTTGCGTGGAAACTACGAAACTTTTTTTTGCTCAAAGATCGAAACCCATTTTATGATCTTTTGTGTGGAAACTACTAAATTTTTTTGCTCAAAGATGGAAACTTCAACTTATTACTTTCCGCAGCAGATTGTTGCCGAGGTGGTTACAAACTATTAACTATTTTCTAGTTTTGCCTAGGTGGTTACAAACTATTTTCTAGTTTTTAATTTATTTTAGTCACATTCTTCACAGGTAACTAATGTCTAATGCTAGGTAAATGTGTAATCCCACCATTATATTGCTTGTTCTATCTCTCTTCAGCCACCGATTTCACAAGTGTGGTTTTATTTTATTTTTGTTATATTTGATAAATGAATGTGATAGAGAATTTTAAGAATGTCCTCTTAAACTTTGTGCGAAGTTATTTATTTTTTATAGAAAAATATTTTTTTTGAAAAACATTACGGTTTTGCAAATATCATGTTGACAACTATGCCATAAATATTATTTTTTATAGCAATTTTCTTTTTAAAAATTAGCCTATTTAGTTTATATGATTAAGTAAATTCTTGTTAGAATAAAATGATTGGACAAAATACGTAACATATTTCTTTTCTTTCTTTTTTTTTTTAATGTATTTCTACTAAGCAAAATACATAGTATTGTTGGAGTTGCTCAACTAGTGGAGCAACCTTTTCAAACCGCAAAGCCATTTATATGTATTTATTATGTGTATTCTATATTATTATTACTCTTATGAAGAGAAGACTATTATTGGTGTAAATGAAATCATTACATTGTTAAAAACATCACGTAAACATTGATCATTAGCCCATCAAATGTACAAATATTCCTCTGCGGTTAATGGCAAGGAAGTAAAGAATCAAAAGGTGCGCTCTCCCGCTTTGGAGGAGTTTTTGGTATTTTTATAAAGGTGAATGCTAGCCAACGAGGGTTGGTTAAGATTAATTGATAAAATATGTTTTGAAATATATAAAAGGAGAAATAAAAATATAAAAAGAGAAATAACCGGCACATCGTGTCATAAATTCATATTATATTCTTAACCAACAGCCTTGGAACGATAGTGTTGGCTTTTTGGCTGTTAGAAGGTTTTTTTTTGTAAATGCGAGCGTGCCAGTAAGGATCAATCAGTCCTTACAGAAATTATAATTGCCAACCAATTATCAGACGATTGTGTTTTAGTTCTTTCAGCCTCAATGAAGAGGACTTTTACTGGTGGCTTAACTTAGGAGAAATTAAGAGGAATAACAGTTAATATGAAGAACAATGGAAGTATTTCATTAAAATGAACACTTACAATGATCAGAATTCAAATCGAAGAGATTTACAATGATTTATCTACTTGAAACTACTCCTATTAAATCGAAATGCGTAACAAGTATTTAAAGTACAAGAAAGGTAAAGACTAGAAATGTAAAAACTGGAAAATAAAATATGTAGAGTAAGACTGGTTTGTATGATCTGAGTCTGGGGGTTTTTCTGGGGACTTCCTTGCTATTTATACTCCTCAAGGATGACTATCGAATTATACTTCAAACCGTCGAACTGCTCCTCCATGATTGCTGATCATGCTGCCTTAGAAGTAGTTCCATTACGCCTTTTCTTGCAGTTGAACTTCCTTCTTGTATTTGAATTTGAATATGAGCAACCGTTGAAGCCACGTCATCTTGTATTTCTTTACTGATCCTGTGCTACTCAGATCAAGCGAGAACCAATTTTTACTGCCACGTATACGATCAATATCGAAGACTTGAGTAGTCTCCCCACACTACCCTTGCTTTGCCACGTGTCGAACTGTAATTGGCTTTTACAAAATATGTAGCCAACATTACCCCCCGCACTAATATACCCAATACTTGGTGATATTAGTGGATCACAGCTTTTCCCGCGCTTTTGGAATGTGCATAGAGTCTATCTTCTGGAAACACAACCATCATCTCTTTGGTGATAATTTGCATTAACTCTTTTCAATTTGTTGAACGTCCCCATACGTTAGCATTCGAACAGACTATGGCTGAATCAATTTCCCTTTCTATTGATCAAGTATACGAAGAGCCATTGAGTAATGCTGTTTCCCCTCGAAAGAACCTCCATGCATTCATTAGCCACCTTTACCCACCTTTCTATATTCAGGTCATGGAAGCCTTTGCAAATTACCAACCTTTGGACTACGAACACATCGTCCGCAATCCATCGATTCAACAAGTCACAGACACAGATACAAGAAGTTCTTCCTCTGACTCCCCTTTGTACCTTGAACGAACTACTCTCAAACCTTTGATTTGGCAAGTTGCAAATATGGACTTAGGAAACTCTTCTTCACAAAATTCTGCATGGGATGAAACTATAACTTCTTTGTCTTCTAGGGGTTTTGGCTGGACAAGCTAGTCAACTCCTGAGACTTATGATTTGAGGGAACGAATCAACCATCATTTTGTAGAGTCTACTGACCCTTTGAAGTTTCCTCCCTATGCTCGAAGTTCAGTGGTCTACCCTTACGTACCCATTGACCTTCGACGTAGTTTGGAGGAAAATCTTCCTGTGGCATGGTACACATCCTCCATGCCTACCAAGACAAGTTGTTTGTCGCCCAACGTTCAGAAGAAGCTCAAGGGTACCACCCATCCTTCTTAGCCAAAAAGGCGAAGATTTGCTCTTCTGACTGGCTTGACTATATTAATGCCTTTGTTCCTTCCAGTCCTGTGCCATCTTCCATAATAGAAGCATCCACACCTTCTTCTCCACCCTCTGAAACAGAAACATCTGCTCCTTCTTCTTCACCTTCTGAAGCAGAACAATCTGCTCCTTCTTTATCAACTCTTTTTTAGACAGAAAAACTGAGGCTTGCCCTCTCCATGAACGAAGTCATTCCACCTTACAAACCTCCATCAATCCCTACTTCAGCTGAGCGGAAAGAGGCTCAACTTCTGCTTGCAGCTTTCTCTCACTTGCCCTTAAATGTTCTTGAGGACGATGTTCCTTTCAAGAACTTTCGATGGGCTTGTGATATTTTAACGAGGGGTCATATTCTTAACCCCATTGCCCAAGCAGAACTTCATATGTTCCTTGACCAACTCCTAATGCTCCTCTACTAGTATCGAAATTCCAAGGTTACTACACAATCTTTGGACCAACTTTCGTCTCTCCGAATTCAAGCCCAATACGAAGCAGAGAACTTTATCGAAGACTTTGATGATTTCAAGAATAAAGCTTCTGTGTATTGGGATGATTTGGTCCTAGATGAAGTGGAACAACGATTGAGAGAAGAAGCATTCGAAATAAAGGCTGAAGAGCTCTACTATGAAGTGAGAGCACACCAACTTATGCAGCCAACATTAAAAGAAATAGAAGACATAATAAAGACAGAGCAGAAATTTATTGATCACTGTTAGATCAAATTTCATGATCTTGTCATTTATTCTATTCCTTACTTTTATGAGCTTGAATTCGTACCCAGATAGGATCATCTGATATGATTGCTTTGTCTTTAAATATAAATAGAATCCTCCATTTGGCATTATTTGATCTTGTTTCCATTTACCTTTAAGAGCCAATTTAGAGCTTCGAATTGAACAAACTCATTCTTCGAATATAGACTCAACATAAAACACTAAAAGGAACCAATCATGTCTTTTTCCAATTTATGGAGTAGAGTTGACAATTCTGGCTGATATCACCTAAAATTAGTGCTTCGAATTTGACAATCTTACCCTTCAAAACTAACTATAACCAATATATGGTCATGGTTAATATAGTTAATCAATTTTAAATTGACCACTTTCACTTCGAAGAGCAATTCATGCTAATTTAGTTTAAAAGATAATCCTCTTTTATTAAAACCAACGATTGATTTTGATGTTTTGATTAGCAATTCTCCTTAAAGAATCCCAAATTTTTTGCTTTGAAGGTCGTTATTTTCATTAATAACCCCTAATGTGTCTTTAAACCCTTTTTAAGTAGACTAATCCTCAAGCATTTAGCATCTTTAAACATATAGTATGCTTCGTCGACTTATGTATTTCAAGCCGTTGTTGTTTGATTTTACGCTAAAATCTCATTTCGAAGCCAAATATCTTGCTTCGTCAAGGCGTCAACATCCGAATGTGCTTTTTCCTCCAAAATTATCAATATTGGAAGAGACTCTCAGATTCGTACTTTTAGTACTTAGCGACTTATGCAATATATTTCCGACACAAAAGCTTTTTAAAACCCTCTTGCTTCGTGTTTCAAATCACTTGCTCTTTTAACGCACAAACCCTCATATCTTTCACTTCTTGCTCCCCATTTCCTTTTCGAAAAACGTACCATCAATGGCTTCTTCACCAGAAGTTCCAATCATAGAGCGTGTGAGCTCATCCGTAGCTTTGAAAAGGCTCATTGACGTGGAATGTGAGAAGCACAAGGTCGAGGAAGAGCGCCATTGACGGGCGATCTTTGTTCCTCCTCGACCTGAGCAGCAAGACTACGTGCTCGGGCCAATATTCAAGGAGATCCCTACTGAACTCCCAGCTCTATATCCTCGTCTGGAAAACCAATGTCTCCTTTATGAAGGTGGTCTCGATTGGAGGAACTGGAGAATCAATCGCCCTCACTGATGTTGGCTCACAACGAGACTGGAGTGGCAAGAATGGTATGATCGGGTCATCCCTGCAAGGACACTGGACCTTCAAGAGCTCTGCCTTCTCGATGCTCTCCGACTATCTAGGGTAACTATCTCGGAGGACCCTTTCTTAGTCCCTGCTGCTTTATGTTTTTGGAACCCTATCTTTAATTTCTTTCAATTTAGATGTGGGATGATGGCTCCTACTGTTCTTGACATTTGCCATCTACTAGGAGTATCCCCTATTGGTACCCTCATTACACCAAATTTCCCTGACTTAACAGTCACTTTCTCCCTTCCCTCTCTTAACTTATCTTACAGCGATTTTGTTAAAGCTGAGAATAAAAAAGAGGGCCCAGTAACTGATAGGGAATTCTTTTCCTTCAAATTCCTCTTCTGCACCTCCTCTCAAAGAATCATGCCTAAATTTGCTCCTCTTGTCAAAGCCTTTGTTTTGCAAAAAAGGGTAGCCTTAGCCCCATATATTCTAGGTCATGTATACAGAGTTTGTTCCCTCTTTTGTGAGAAGCCCTTAGATGCTAATCAAGGGGGGCCATTCTGGATCCTTCAGCTTTGGCTTTTCGCATATTTTACTGAATTACAATCCAAATGCCTTAAATTTTCTGGGTTACACTCTCTTACCCATGGCATAAGACTGGCCAATGCTTCCCTCTATCCTTCTACTTTTGCCTTTTATTTCGCTTTCTTCCATCAACTACCAGCTGCCCTTCTTATTCACCGTTTCCGTCCCTTCGAGACCAACATAGGTCCAACTTGGTTGAGTCACTTCTATGATGTGCTCAGGCTTCGCCTATTCACAAGGATATATGGGCCTCCCTTCTGCTTCCTAGGGAGCTGTTTATCGGGACCACGAACCCCAGAGCTTATAAATGTATAGCTGAGCCTTATTGTCCTGCTCAATTTGCTAGACAATTTGGTTTCATAAAAGGGGTCCCAATACCTCTCCGCAGCAACACCAATCTGATCCTTACCAGGAGAGATCTGAAGGTTAGAAAGTCAAGGCTAGAGGAGGCAACCTTCAAATTCATAGATGACTTGGCTAGTTTTGAGTACACTCCTTTCATTCCTAAAGGTACTGCACTGAAGAGATACCAAAACTGGTGGGAAAGTAATATAGAACTCTATTTAGCCATTTCACCTCAAAACCTACTGGAGGTGTTAGATGTGCCCAAGCCCAAGGGAGTTGAAACTGTCCCTTCCTCCACTGTGCCTTCTACAACCCAGTCCATTCCTGCTACCTCAACTCCTTCGAAAGCCACTTGGGCTGCTTCAAAGAAAGGTATATGCCTTTGTTTTCTCTCATTCGACTTCCTATACAATGCTGATTGTGTTATTCTTATTTTGTTTCTATATATATATATATATATTTTTTTTTTTGTGAAGGTGATCAGTAGCAAAAGAAGAGAAGACTGCTTGATTCTGAAAAGAAAACAATTGAGGTGCCAGAAGGAAAAGAAGAAGAAGAAAGAGAAACAGACCCAGAACACGAGTCACCCTTGACAAAAAGGAAAAAAGTGACTGACTTGTTTCAAGAGAAGACAACCGCTAGGGAGGTAAAGAAGGAATTTATTTCCGAATCTCAGTTGGAGGAAGTTGAGAAAAAATCTGAGGAACAGCCAATGCCAATTCAAAGAAAGAGGAGAAGAAAGATTACTGTCTCTCTTTCTGATTTTACTGAGGACTTTGATTCCGAGACAATCGCCCAAGCAATAGAAAAGAGAAGGAAAGTGACTGTTTCAGCTACTGTCTTGGTTGAAGATTCCCCTTATGAGGCAGCTACCAAGGCCGTGGACCAAGAACATTCCAAGGCCATAATTGTCTTCGAAAGGGCTGAGAGGAGACGGCAATAACAAATTTTAAGAGAGGAAGCTGTTGCTACTGATGTATTACGAAGAGAAATAGTAAGAAGGCAACAGACTGCCGAACATTACTCTCTTCGCAGCTCTTCCATCAGTGCTAGTGCTTCTAGAACAGGTAATTTCTTTCATGCTTCCACTGTTTTGCCTTATCAAATTTTGACGCCAAATCTTGACCTTATATCTCTTCCTTTTCGCAATGGCAAACACTGAAGCTATACTTCCAATGGGGACTCCCTCAATTTCAGTCGAAATTGATCAAATGCATAATGTGAAAGCCATTCAGATAACACTTCCACTTCCTAGGCCCATATTTCATATACCCCCTGTGAGCCCTAACATTCCTGCATCTCTCTTCCTTGGCTTAGACCCATACCTCCCTTTCTTGACCTTCGACCTACTTCAGTCCAATCCTCCTTCAAGCCTCGCTCCTCCTCCTGTCACAGAAATTCCAACTGCTTCTCCATCTCTAATGGCAATTGATTCTCCTTCAGAGGATGCTGGTAGTTTTCTCACTCATGGTTCATCACCTTTGCCTACTTCCAGCCCATCTTCACTTGATTCACTGGTGGCTAAGACCATAGAGGCTGCAAAAGATGCTTCATACATTTCTCCTATCCCCATGCAGTCTTTTACGCCTTCCACCACAACTCTCTCTGCACCCTTCATGTCTATAGATGAGGTAGATGTCTTCGAAGCAAGACTAGCCAGTCTTTTTGACATACCTTCTACCTCTCCAACATTCAATGCTGAAATTGAGCCACTAGTTTTGGCTAATTCTTTGTTAGAAATTCTCGAGAGTTCTTCTTCTTCCATCAGTAAGCCTTCTGCTCTTTCAATAGACTTAGACACATGTTTGGAACTGCTAATTTCATTTTCGAGGATTCCCTTTGAGGCTCTACAGAGGCCTATAATCGGAAATGGATTCCCCTAGTGCTGCAGACTTGTTGAGCAGTCAGGCATGGATGTTTCAAACCATTTATCTCAAAAGCCTACTATCGATTTTTACATCAAGATTTGCCAGTCGCCAAGGTCATGGATGAGAAATCGCCAGAGATCGAGTTTTGTCTCCCAAGTACATCAAGTATCAACTCGAAGAACAACATTCCTCCGCTTCCCATTTCGAGCCCAAATACCGGAGAAGAAAACCCAACTTGAAGAGGAGTTAGCTGCAGTAAACCAGGCCTTGGTTCGAACAGACACTAAATTGCAAATCACCAACCAAGAACTGGCCGATCGCAAAGAAGACATGGCTACTGACTTATTCAGCTAGCTCTCACTTAGCAATAGGAAATCTATTGTACAAAATCAATTAAGACATTGTAATGAATTTTGGGCCAATTTATGGCACAATGTACTTAATTCTTTATGAAAGAGCGAATTTTGCCTATCATCTGAGCAATCTTGTATTTTTGTCTTTATTGTTTATTTTGTTCCTTGTGTTTCCCAAATGGTTGGAAAATAAGGTTTCAAATATATGCCGTTAATCTTTTTGGGATGTACATATCCATTCAGATTTCTCAAATGGTATGCTCCAAAAGGCAGAACTCTATGAATTTGATATGATCCTTCCCAGTTAGGTGACCATTTGCCAAACTTATGGCTTTTAATTCCTATTGGGAGTATTGTTTTCCATACCAAATCACCTTCATCAAAGCCAATGTGTTTGACTTTCTTGTTATAATTCTTGGCTGCTTTCTTCTTTTGGAAAAGAATGCTATTTAATGCCAAAATTCTGGCTTCGTCTATGCCTTCTAACTCTAAGCACATACTTTGATGGTATTGCTTAGGATTTAGCTGATCTTGTCATCTTACCTTCAAAGATTTAACATTAATTTCCACAGGTAAATCGCATCATGCCCATATACTAAAGCATAAGGTGTGACTCTGCGTGCTTGATCTTGGGGAAGTTCTGTATGCCCATAAAACATCCAACAAAAGGTTATGCCAATCCCTGGGGTTATCTTCCACAACCTTTTGTATCCCTTTTTTCAAAGACTTGTTGGATGATTCAGCTTGACCATTGGCTTGTGCATAATAAGGTGCGGAATTAACAAGGCTAATTCCAAACTCTGCCACAAAAGACTTCACCATTTTCCCATCGAACACAGTCCCATTATCCACAGTTATGGTTTGTAGGATGCCAAATCTATGGATCAAATCTTTAATGAACCCAATGACCTCTGTTTGGTCTACAACCTTGTATGGCTTGGCTTCAACCCACTTAGTGAAGTAGTCAGTGGCCACTAGAATGAAACAATGATGTTTCGAAGAGGGTGGGTGTATTTTTCCCATCATATCCATGGCCCATCCTCTGAATGGCCAAGGCTTCACCATCAGATATAGGTCGCTTATGGGCACATGCCTTATTGTGCCATGCTTTTGGCATGCCTAGCAACCCTTTGCATATTCTATGCAGTCTTTAAGGATAGTTGGCCAATAGTAGGAATGCCTTCGAAGCATCCATCTCATCTTTACACCAGGCTGATGAGCACCACAGATGCCTTCATGAACCTCAGCCATAGTTGTTAATGCTTCTTTTGGGCCTAGACATTCTAGCAATAAACCATCTCCCCCCCCCCCTTTTGTAGAGAGCATTGCCATAAATCATATATTGCATAGACTGCAATTTGATTTTTCTGCTGGCTTTCAAGATGGACCAGCCTAAGTATTGCATTATTGGATGCCCAATCTTGTTCTTGTAAGTCATTATGATTGACTTCCAAGACCACATTCCTTTATTCAAAGGTTGTATTAATCTTTGATATGTTGTTTGGCTTATGTCCTTTGGGTATTATCCTCCTCTTGAAGTTCAAGCTTTCGAGCTACGCCATTAGCTCTATTGTTCAAGAATCTTGGAACATGAGTTACATTTGCTATTTGAAATCGGGAAAGCGTATGTAATGCAACAACATAGTATGGCAAAATACTTATGCTTTGACACTTGAAAATCCCTTTTACTTGGTTAACCACCAATTGAGAGTCTCCAAATATGTCAACTGGATGTACTTGTAATCCAATAAGAATTTCTAATCCCACTATTAAGGCTTCATATTCAGCCTGGTTATTAGAACATGTGGCTTCATCCACTCTGAAACCATGTGTAGTTTCTACCCCTTGTGGAGATTTAATCACAACATCAATTCCAATTAAACCATTGGCTTTCGATCCATCGAACCACATCTGCCATGGCTCAACACTAGCCATACCAAGTTCCATTATCTCTTGGCTCTCTGTTTGAGATGGATGATCTGCCAGAAAATTGGCTAAAACTTGTCCTTTTACTGCCTTTTGGGGGACATACTCTAAATGAAATTCTGATAAGGCTAGTATCCACTTGCCAATTCTCCCCCTCAACATAGGCCTAGTTAATATGTATTTAACCAAATCTGTGGTTGCAATTACCAGGACAGTTGTGGGTAAAAGATAATATCTTAATTTCATTGTAGCAAAATACAAAGCAAGACATAGCTTTTCAACAGCTGAATATTTACATTCACAAGAATTTAAAAACCTACTAAAGTAATAAATAGCTTGCTCCTTACCTTCTTCATTGTCTTGGGCCAAAAAAGCTCCCAATGAATCTTCTGCTGCGGCTATGTACAACTTCAAGGGCTTATTCCCCTTTGGTGGCATCAAGATCGAGGGTTGGCCAAGTAGGCTTTGATACCTTCGAAAGCAATTTGATGCTCTGCTGTCCACACAAATTCCTCTTCATCTTTCAACCTTAACAAGGAAGAAAATACTTTAGTTTTTCCTGCAGTGTTAGAAACAAATCTTCGAAGAAAGTTAACCTGCCCAAGGAACCTTTGTAATTCTTTCTTACTTGATGGAGCCTGGCTTCAATGATGGCTTTAGCTTTATTCTGATCAATCTGTATTCCTTTCTTGTGCACTACATAACCCAAGAAGTTTCCAGATGATGCACCAAAAGCACACTTAAGAGGATTAAGTTTCAACTTGAACTTCCTCATTCTTTCAAAACCTACTTCTAAGTGAAACAGATGCTCCTCCATGGACTGGGATTTCACTACAATGTCATCAATATAACACTCTAGATACCCTCCAATGAGATCATGAAAGATAGTATTCATAGCCCTCTGATATGTAGCCCCAGCATTCTTCAGACCAAATGGCATTTTAACCCATTCGAAGGTGCCAATATTCCTGTGACATCTCAATGTCGCCTTGTGGATATCCTCCTCTGCAATGCAGATTTGGTTGTAACCACAGTGCCCATCCATCATTGATAGAACCTGATGCCCTGCCGAACTGTCTACCAGTAGATCCACTATAGGCATAGGGTATTCATCTTTGGGGGTTGCTAGATTTAAGTTTCTAAAATCGATGCATACCTTCATTTTGCCATTCTTCTTAACTACAGGCATAATATTAGATAGCCATTCAACGTACCTGGCTATCCTAAGAAAACCTGCCTTGAGTAGTCTAAAAATTTCTTCTTTGACCTTCTGAATTACTTCTGGACTCATTCTTCTTGGTTTCTGCTTGTATGGCTTGAAATTAGGCTTCATAGGGAGCCTATGTTCCACTAATGACCTGTCCAATCCTGGTAGTTCATTGTAGGACCATGCAAAGCAATCTTTGTATTTCTTCAAAATAACCAACAACTGGTCTCTATCCAGAATATTCAAGCAAGCACTTATATAGGTGGGCTGTTGTATAGAACCTTCCCCTAAATTTACTTCTTCTAAGGCGTCTTGTGTCTGAGAACTTATTGAAGTTTCTTCTTTGGTTTCTTTGACCTTTGAAGCAACGTTCTTGCTTTGTTCTGCTCCTGGGTTCCTTAATTCAACATCTTTGCCCTCCTCCTTATAGACAAAATCTGTCCATAAGGCATCCTCCTCCTGTATCTCCTGGACTTTTGTCTCAATGTCCAATGCACAGTATTTCCCAAGGGTCAAAATTCTGACCTGCTGCTGCTCCTGTTTACAGCCAATTATCATGGCTTCTCTTTCCTGCTCCTGTACTTTATGGACTATAGCTTTTACATCCAATGTTGAGAATTTAAGCAGAGCTAAAGACTTGGCTTCTTGTTCTTCATTTCTTTGCCTACAACCAGGCATCATTGTCATCTTTAACGACAACTTCTTCATCAGCACTCTCTTGGACTAAGTGCTTCAAGTGTGTTACTTCCTCATCACCATTACTTCAGCCGAGCTTTCCTCAAGATAATCGAGTGGTGTCACGCCTCAATATATAGCTTGGCCTCGCAAAATCAAGACAAAGCTATGAAGGGTTGAGGATCGCATCGATCTCCTCCGCTCTCCATTGCCCAAAGCCATCATGATTTTCTCGATGCAAAGAGGAAGGCACACATTTGTTAGTGTGGATCCAATCTCTCTCCCAAGTAGGGCATTGTATTTAGCATTACCGCCGACACGAAGAATGCTGTCATACAATCCCTGGTCCCCACGCTCAAGTTAATGGGTAAAATCCCCTGAGCCATTTGTTTGTCTCCAGCAAAGCCAGCGATGGTTGTGCTGGTTAGGATCAACTTGGGATTCTTTTTTGCTAATTTCTTCAAAGAAGATTTCGGTAGTAAGTTCACTGCTTATCTATCAGGACCCGATTCAATTGTATCCCATCAAAGAAAGCCTTGATATACAAAGGCTTGACATGTTGTGTCATAGAATTCGAAGGATATTCAAAAGGATATGAGAGGTTGATGCTCACCTCTTCTTGGCCCTCGCATTCAGTTTCTATCGGAATAGCCACTTCAGACTCATCCTGTACCATACTCACTTGCGACTCCTCACTAGAGACTGGAATAGGATCCATGTCTTGGTCATCTTGGTCCTCCTCTTCAGCCTGGAACTCGTGAGGCAGTATGTGTACCATATTGATCGACGAGGAAATGAGCCAAACCGATGGTGGTTGTGCTGTCCCCTTCCCAGCTACCCCGACAGTGACTTCAAAGAAGATCCCCATGCTGCATTCTGACACTTCGTTGCTACCTGATTCTTTTGAAGGATCTTTCTCAACTAGTCCTTCAGCCAGAAATGTTTGCTCAGCCATGAAGGCTTCAAACATTTCTTCCTCTGCCATTTCCTTCTTTTGGCTTATGCCAATCTCTTCTTCCGTCTCGCTGTCACTTTCCATTAGAGCTTTCTCCAACCCTGCTAAGCTAGCCCTCTCCCTGGCCTTTAGTTCAGAATGAACCTTGGCCAATTGTTCTCTGCTGCCAACCAGTTTGTTCTGTGGACTTGGCTTTGGGGCATGGTCTGGCTTTGGATTCTTCTTTTCTTCTGTCTTTACTAGTGAAGAACTCGCTCCACTTTCTTTCAGATCTTGCTGGTACTGGGTGTACCTACGTTGAATTTTCCTCCTCTGTGACCTTGAAATAACTGGGACCATATCTAGTTCCTTTGTCTTTGGGTGTTTAAGCAATACCCAATTGTTCGGAGCCACCAATGGAGGTTTGACCATCCTGCCTTGGTTTTCAACATCCTTTTGGGCAGGCACTTCCCTAGGTTTGTTCTGCATTACAAACCAATCTGGGACCCCAGGTACCCATGAACTTATTGACTCAGATGTTGAACTGCTTTTTTCAACCTTCGAAGCCATCTTCGAAGCTGGCTATGAAGGTAAGTGTTTGGCTTTGACTTCATGTTTTGAGCCTGATTCAGACCTTTGATGCAGATAGCCACTTTCTGTCTTACGTGAGGTGGGTCTAGGGGGCCAATCCCTGGCTTTGATCCCATGAAATGAGCCTCTCTCCAATCTTCTTTCAGAATGATGGCTCTCCATTCTGTAATAGTTAGGTGGCCTAGATTCATGCAAGGGTCTCTTGCCTTTAGCATGCATTCTGTCCATTGCAGGCTTAACCACTGGTGGTCGTTGCTTATCACTAGCCGGATACGGCCTTTTGTTGTAAGCGTTGGTTGATTTAGGATGTCTCTGAACATCCCTGTAGTATTGCTTCCCATCAATTGGAAGCCCCTTCAACCATTTATAACTTCATCTGCACCTGGGACACATCCTCAGACATACCGCTTCCAAGGAATCATCATCCAGTACTTCTTCATCAGAGTGTTCCTTCTGGCGTGAGAACCCTTGTCCAATGGCTGGTGGGTTTCCAGTGTCCTTCTTGGTAGTTATCTGGTTGGCAATATGCATCTGCACATTGACCTCTTCCAACTCTTGTAGAGATAGATTCTGGAAGTTTGGTACAACCACATTAGCTGTGCTTTCTCCAACTTTTGGAAACGGGTTGCTGTCAATCCCCATGACCTTCTCTGTTTTGGCTGGAAATTTCAAACTCCCTTTCCGAATTTGCTCTTGGATCCTGTCTCGAAAAACAATACAATTTTTAGTCGAGTGAGACCAAGAGTTATGCCATTCACAATATACTTTCCCCTTAAGTTCATCTGGAGATGGTAGTTTTACTCCTTTAGGTAACTTAAGGAAGTTGGCCGCAAGCAAATGATCAAATATATCATTTGCTTTTGTTAAATCGAAAGAGTATTTTCTATGAAAATCTTTCTTTTTAAACTGCTGGTCAATTGTTGTATCCTTATGAATTAATGCTTCACAGATTACAGGTTCTTTGCCCACAATCTCCGCTGCATCGATCTCATAATTAGGATCTCTATAATATGTCTTGTACGACGCATTATTTCGATCTTGTTCCTCCTCTAGTAATGCTTCGTATCTAGACACCTTATAGGTCAGTTCCACCAAATCTCTGAATTCAGTTGAGTCAAACTTCTTTCGAAGCCTGAACTCTAGGCCGTTTTGAGCCAATCTTACAAATTCTGATTCTGGCAGGATGACTTTACATTTATTTCGAGCCCTTTTAAATCTGGCGACAAACTGAGTAGCCTTTTCTTCAGGCCTTTGACTCAATCTAGCCAAGTTTGCCATAGAAACCTCTGGCTTCGATTGGAAGAACTGGGCATGAAATGCCTTTTCCATTTGTTGCCAATTTTGAATGGAGCCAGGTGTAAGGTTGATGTACCATACAAACGCTCCTCCAGTTAGAGAATTTGGAAATAATCTTAGTTTCATAAAGTCATGATTAGTAAATTCACCGTATTGAGTAGCAAACTTAGCAATATGCTCTATTGTTGACTGATTTCCAGTCCCATAGAAAAGGGTAAAATCTGGTATCCTGAACCCCCTTGGGTATTCATGTACCCTATCCACCCATTCTGGGTATGGTTTTCTATATACAGGAGTCTAGACCACCCGAGCCATTGGTCCACACATCTCCCTAACAATATCAGCAATTTGGTCCCTAGGGACCATATTTTGTGCCTGTTGAACCATTACTGGAGGGATAAACACAGGATTTGGTGGACAAACTTGTGCTTGCGGTCCTCTTGGTCCATAAGGTGGTATATTTGGGACTGGTTGCCCCTGGTGCAGTTCTTTGTTGTGTGGGTAACCCCTTTGAGCCTGTCCTGCGAAAGGTCCTGCGAAAGGTGCTGGGACAGGTGTTGTGTCCCTTCCATTTGCAGGCCAACCTTCCAACCCCCCGGGTATAAATTCGAATAAGGGATTATTATACCCCCTAGTGCTAGGTATGGCTTCGAACATAGGATTTGTAGCCATTCTTACGCCAGTTTCTTGTACTTGGCCAGATCCACCAACTTGTATGGTTTCATTGTTAAGTACCGAGGCATTTTGGCCTGCTATAGGCCTCAAAATAGGTTCGTACCAAGACTGAGGTGATGGTCTTTCATAGTTTTGGTTACTAGTTTGACCATTAGAATGTCCATTAACTTGCATAGGCTGTTTGTCTCTAGCCAATCTTTGCTGAGGGACATTTAAAACTTCCTCTGTGTGTCTTGTGTTTGTTGGTTGGTGGTTATTCATTCAATCCAAAAAGGATGTTGCCCACTTTTCCATTGTGTTCATTAATTGTTGTCCCATAGCATCTACTAAGCCATCCCATGGATTGGTTGGCTGAATAGATGGAACAGTGGATGGTCCAATTCCTTGGCTTCGTCCAATATTATGAACATATGGTTCTTGTCCCGAAGTACTGGTTTGTTCGACCATAGGTTCGGATAACACGGGAGTTTCCACAGGATGTGTTACCACATTGTCCTCTGGATTAGGTATTTCTACCTTTCCTTCTACGCCTTCTTCCAAGCGTTCATTTTCTCCCTGTCGTGTTCGTCTAGCCATTTTAATTAGTCCCACTGGGCATGCCAAAAATATATGTTGGCTTTTTGGTCGCTCAAGGTTATTTTTGTACATGCGGCGTGCAAGCAAGGGTTAATCACCCTTCTGAAATTATAATTGCCAACCAATTATCGACGATTGTGTTTTAGTTCTTTCAAATTTCAATGAAGAGGACTTTTCTCGGTGGCTTGACTTAGGAGAAAGTAAGAGGACTAACAGTTAATTTAAAGAACAATGGAAGTATTTCATTAAAATGAACACTTACAATGATCAATTCACCTCGAAGAGATTTACAAAGGATTTATCTACTTGAAACTACTCCTATTAAATCAAGCGTAACAGGTATTTAAAGTGCAAGAAAGGTAAAGACTGGAAATGTAAAAACTGAAAAATAAAATATGTAGAGTAAGACTGGTTTGTATGATCTGAGTCTGGGGGTTTTTCTGGGGACTTCCTTGCTATTTATACTCCTCAAGGATGACCATCGAATTATACTTCAAACTGTCGAACTGCTCCTCCATGATTGCTGATCATGCTGCCTTAGAAGTAGTTCCACTACGCCTTTTCTTGCAGTTGAACTTCCTTCTTGTATTTGAATTTGAATATGAGCAACCGTTGAAGCCACGTCATCTTGTATTTCTTTACTGATCCTGTGCTACTTAGATCAAGCGAGAACCAATTTTTACTGCCACGTGTACGATCAATATCGAAGACTTGAGTAGTCTCCCCACACTACCCTCGCTTTGCCACGTGTCGAACTGTAATTGGCTTTTACAAAATATGTAGCCAACAGATAGTTAGCAAAACCTTTTTATAAAATAAATTATGCAGATTTTAAAATCAATGTCCTAAATAAATTTTAATGGACCCAAGTTTACCTAATTAGTACCTCTTCTTCGGTCCACTTTGATTCCCTTTGTGATATGTTTTAATTTAATTTAATTTTTTTGTTTCTCAAATTTTTTGGGGTTGGTGAAGGATTTCTTTAAAAACATATATGTGAGTATATGTTAATAAAATAAATACAATAAATACAATAAAATGTTAATAGAATAAATACAATAAATATTTATTGTATGTTAATACAATAAATATAGTGAGTATATGTGAGTAAGTGTTTTAGCTCTTGGGGGTAGACTCATTTGTTAGTTCAGAATAATACAATAAATATTTTGAGTATATGTTAATAGAATTATGGGAAATTTACCAATAAACCCTAAATGTTGATCTTATAATCCAATTAGTCCTATATGTTTTCTAGTGCTCCGTTTAGTCCAATCTGTTGTCAAAGGACGCAATAGCCATTAGTTATTGTGTAATGTTTGTTGTACATTCGTATGCGCGTGTGGCACAAATAAGGTAAAACGGCATGTGGTGGGTCACGTGCCACACAATTGATTGTCACACACCCAAAAAGTTCACTAAGGGTTTTTGTAGAAGACTGATGTGGTTTTTGATTGCCACGTAACCCACATCTTGAAAACCCATACCCATTAAAACACAACCTGATTTCTACATCCACATCCCCACACACAATGCAGAAAACAACCCCAAAAAATGCCCCACATAACCCCCCACCCCACCCGTTGTAAAGAACTCCCTTACACCAATACATAATGCAACACACACCCACAGCAAAAAATATACAAATAACAGGACATACCTTTGTAACACAAAAAATAACCCCAAAAAATGCACCATATAACCCTTCACCACACGCATTGTACATCAGCCCGTTCCACCAATACATACAAAACCCAAAACGATATAAAACATAAATGCTATCCAAACAAGAAGACAAACCTTTGAACCAACGGCATACCGACTTTGGTTATACTCTCTGTATCAGTCCGTCACACAGCCGCCACTAAATCACCCATCTACACCACTGAAAACCCTAAGTCCAAAAGGCTGAAACGTTTATACACATAACATTAAAATTACAAACTGTAACACCCACAAAATCCAAAGAATGACGTGATCTTGCAACACAAGATCAAAACATAACAAAAAAGGGTACAACCGTCCACACAATGACGCCAAATATGGAAAATAGTATCAGAAAGAAACAAACCTCCCCACTAGTAGGACTTGCCGGAACAAAAGAATAAAGTTGGGACTGATTGGTTTAACAGTTTGTGATATGGGATTTATTGGTAAATATTCCTAGAATTATTATAGTGAAGTAACTGAATGAACAATCATTTACAACCATGCCAATTAAAAGCTTTAAATTTTTATGTTCACGTTATGAATTTATTTACTATTGAATGACATAAAAGAATTAAAAAAAAAAAACTAGAATTTGTAGCATTTACACAAAGTTGACAGACAAAATTGTAAGTAATCTTGTTAGGAATCAATAATCTTGTTACACAAAGTTGTAAGCAAAAATATGCCTACATTCCATAAGAACAATGGCCTACAACAAGTAGATCTTCTTATGTGGTTAGTAAACTTTTCAAATGTATTCAATATCTAAAAACAAAATACACAAAGCAACCCTTTACTTTGAGGTTTTTTCAGTAACATAGAGGCAAGAAGTTGACAATCCAATAATAGACTAACAATAGTATTAAAATGATCATATTTATTTATTAAATTGTGTTTACATTCTCATGTGTTAAAATTACATTGATTTAATGAATCTTATGTTGTGCCTAGAAGGCAGAAAACAATCACACACAAGCACACAAGCAAGAACACACAAAGAATTACGTGGTTCAGCAAGTCGCCTACGTCCATGAGCAGCGGATTTCACTATATTTGGGACAAAGAATTACACACTATAATTCTCTCTTTCTGCTCTGTATTCTCTCTTCAACTCACTAATCGAACCCTCCCATTCACTAACCATTTATAGATGAAATGGGAGGGCCAAAGTCTTTAACAAGCCACCGACAACATTCATGGCAACCATCAACCATCAACTGCCAATAAGATTAGCCACCCTACCATGTCTAGCTTCTTCATTTTTTCTTCAATCAGCAGCCATCGTTGACAAAGAAATCTAAGCCAATGGTGTACTCATAGCTTTTGTTTTTTCATTTATGCCAAATATGTCTAACACCTTTTTCAGATACTGGGTTGGTGTCAGACAAACCGTGCCCTTCTTCCTGTCTCTTTTGATCTCCATGCCAAGAATTTTCTTTGCTTCACCAAGATCCTTCATTTCGAACTCTCCTGCCAACTGTGCCTTGAGTTTATCAATCTCCACCTTGCTCTTAGATGCAATCAGCATATCATCAACATATAAGAGCAAATAGATGAAGGAACCATCGGAAAGCTTACGGAATATACACAATGATCATACTGGCTTCTTGTGTATTTCTTTTTTGTCATGAACCGATCAAATCGCTTGTACCACCGTCTTGGAGACTGCTTCAACCCGTACAACGATTTCTTTAATTTGCAAACCCAATCCTCTTTTCTAGCAACTTTGAATCCATCTGGCTGGGACATGTATATCTCCTCTTCAAGATCTCCATATAAGAAGGCAATTTTGACATCGAGTTGGGCGAGCTCGAGATCACACTGTGCAACCAAAGCTAGCAAGATATGAATAGACGTGTGCCTTACAACAGGTGAGAATACCTCATTATAGTCCATTCCTTCATTCTGGGCATAGCCTTTAGCTACCAATCTAGCTTTGAATATGATGTTGTCTTTGCCTGGGATGCCTTCCTTCTTGGTGTAAACCCACTTACACCCAATTACTTTCTTACCCTTTGGAAGTTACACCAACTCCCAAGTCTAGTTCTTATGGAGTAACCCGATCTCTTCATCCATAGCCTCCTTCCATTTGACACTTTCTGCATTCTGCACGGCTTCTTTGAAAGTGCAAGGAACATTGTCTTTAATGATTGGAAGTGCATAAGCCACCATATCGATCATCCAACAGAGTTGTTTAATAACTCTTTTTTCTTTTCTGATTGCAATGGGTTCTGACTGTTGTGGGGCCTCTGGATCTTCATTTTCATCTGAACTTTCTTCAGAATCTTCTTCAGAGCTATAAACTGAAACTTCTTCAGGATTGTTGCCTGTTTGAACAGTCTTCGCTGAAGTCTCAAACTCCACCTGCACTGACTTCTTCAATGCTTCATCATTTTCTTGAGTATTTGGTTGCTTCAGCATTATAGACTCGTCAAAGGTAACGTCTCTTCTAGTGACAACTTTCTTTGATTCAGGGCACCAGAGTCTATATCCCTTGACACCGTCATTGAAGCCCAAGAATATAGCTTTCTTGGCTCTAGGATCCAATTTAGATTCTGTAACATGAAAATAAGCTGGACATCCAAAGATACGTAGCTGATCATAATTAGTAGTTGGTGCTCCTAACCATACCTTCATAGGGAGTCTTGCCATCTAGTGCTGCAGCAGGTAGTCTGTTGATAAGATGACGAGCATAGTTCAATGTCTCGCCCCAAAATGCCTTGCTTAATCCTGAATGTGACAGCATACACCGGACTTTCTCCACCAAAAAGCGGTTCATGCATTCTCTAACTCCATTTTGTTGCGGCGTTCCGCTAACTATGAAATGTCTCACTATCCCTTTATTTCGACAAACCTCAAAAAAGGGATCTGATGTGTATTCGCCGCCATTGTTAGATCTGAGCTTCTTGATCTTCCTGCCTATTTGGGTCTCAATCATTCTCTTCCATGTAAGAAAGATATCTAATACTTCATCTTTATGCTTCATTGTGTAAACCCATACTCTTCTTGATCTTCTTGCATGTCTGGGCCTCAATTATTCTCTTCCACGTAAGAAAGATATCTAATACTTCATCTTTAGACCAGGCTAGGCCTAATGTGGAATTGCCAGTGGGGGTAGAGATTTGTGTAGTACGGGAGGATGGACTTGATCAGGGGCTAGATGACCTAGCGAATCTGGAAGAGGACATTGCTAACCTTCAGTTTTTCAACGAACAGGATCCGGGAGACGTGACTGTCAACTGGTTTGGTCTGGAAGGGTCAGCAGAAGCTACTGGGTGGCTTAGCGATGAGCCGGATATTATTGAGCAGTCTCAACCAGAACAGGGTCCGTCAGGGACGGGGACATTAGCTGTGGTCGGAAGGGCCGAGAATCAAGATGCACCGCCGGAGAGCACCGGTGTAAAGAATTTTGCTTAGAATATGGGCAGTTTGGGTATGGAAGAAACTGAACAGCAGGCTGCACTGAAGCAGTTTGAGCGGAAAATGATCAAAGATTCTGAGAGGGCCAGAAAGGCCAAAGCCCCTGCGGGGACAGAATGTGCTGTGTGTATAAGAACGGAACGTGTTGCGGGCACAAGAACGGAAGGTGCTGCAGGCACATGAATGGTTGTAACGGAACCGGATAACTGCCTGTCGATGGTCGACGGTATGTGGTGGAAAGATGACGATCTATGTCTTGCCCACACCGATGAAGACTGGGGGCAAAGCCAGCCGGATGATACTTGGTATGTTGGCGAAGTAGACCACATGACTAGGAGTGGGCGGTATTTCAAGCCCCCGCACTTAGATCAACTAGAGGCGTCCGGAAAGGACAAAGAGGTAGACAATTAGAAAGAAAAGCTGCTCGAAGAGGAGGCTGTGCTGAAATAGCTGAAGAAGATACAAGCAGACATCTCCATCTGGGACTGCTTATAGCCTCAAGAGTTCATCGACAAGTTGTCCTTTTTGCGATGGACAAGGCCAAACTTTCAATAGATACCACGCCTGAGCAGCTGGTAGGACTGGTCTTTCTGAGAGGAGCTT
The DNA here is from genome assembly GCA_025200525.1 of Camellia lanceoleosa. Taxonomy (NCBI): domain Eukaryota; kingdom Viridiplantae; phylum Streptophyta; class Magnoliopsida; order Ericales; family Theaceae; genus Camellia; species Camellia lanceoleosa. The sequence goes on along the minus strand of CM045770.1, from coordinate 55,240,215 downwards.
CCCCGACGTTGACCTTCTCTGACAAGGAGCTGCCGCCTGAGGGCGCAAACCATAACAAACCACTTTACATCTCTGTCGAGTGTAGAGAGAAGTGGGTACCGGTAGTTCTTGTTGACACGGGATCCACCATTAACGTGTGCCCGTCAAGGACGACATATGCAATCGGGTTGAAGCCCGCGGACTTTGTGCCAACTGCCCAAGTGATAAGGGCATATCACAATACGAGCAAAGAGGTGATGGGGACTGTGTAGATTCGGACTCAGGTTGGTCCAGGACAACACGAGATTGACTTTCATGTCTTGGACGTTCCCGCAACCTTTAATTTACTCCTAGGGCGGCCGTGGCTGCACCAGGTGAAGGCGGTCTCTTCCACCCTGCATCAAATGTTGAAATACCCTTACGGGAAGGGAGTGGCTATTGTTTTTGGGAATTTGTCAATCCATCTGTCGCTGGAAGTGTCTACACCAGTTTTGGAAATCGAGCATGGCACGAAAGATGTGTTCCTATCAGGATTGAGTTATGTTGTAATATTGTAATAACTCGACCCTCGTATGTGATTCTGATGTATTTTCAGTCCTTTCTTCTGTGCTTTCAAATGCCTATTGTGAAATTTTATAAGGAATTAAGGTTAATTAAGTGAATCCTATGGTTATGGATGCATATCTGTTTAAGAAGGAAAGCATCTGTCACAATTAGAATGTTTGAATCGGAAATTGAGGGCCTTAGAGACTTCATAATCTGAAATTGATTTTATATTTGGAGTCAGCATAATTCCTAGGTAATAATAAGCATTTTTGTAAAAATTTCATTAGGAACGATTAAATTGATTAAATTTCGTCCTCATTCACTTATATATATATGTGGCTCCCTAGACATTTGACTTAGGATTGTGAACTCAAATATTTCTAAGAGAGTTAGGGAAGGAGAATTGGGGAGGAAGACCTTCAAGGAAGGCATTGGGAAGAAAATTTAGAGGGAACTTGAGAGATTTGAGCTCACAGTAAGTTTATTTATCTCCTTTAACTCCTCTCTTGAATTAGAGTGTGATTTCTTCACAATTGTGTAACCTAGGACTTGGAATTGAACTTAGGGTGTGATTATTGCTTAATTTGGATAATGTTTTATCATTTGAGTGATTTAGAACTAAGTTGGTTATGCTATTTCTTGTTTTCTCATGAAGAACGAACTTAGTTTACATATGTGATGTTGTGTGCAAGGGAGAATTGAGTTATGTTTATGTTTATGGGTTTAAGAATTAGATATCTAGTTTATATCTAGATTGATGTGTGTGTTTGAGGATCCTATGAACATGATTTTATGCCATGTTTTATCAATTAAGAAAGCTATTTTGGGCCTTGTTGATGTTCACCAAAAATTGGGATTGTGTTTGAATTTTCGAATTGCGGTTGCACAGAATCGCCGCACGTGTGGGGGTCATGGCCGCACGTGCGGGAGTCATGGCCGCATGTGTAGGAAATGGAAAAATTGAAGACTTTGGCAACTGCTTAAAAAGCACGCGAAGCTTCATCGCCAAGCGTCTTGGGACAAACCGCCGCATGCGGGGCTCCTGCCGCATTACGCGCCCATGCTGAAAAATACGGGTTGCTCCGTTTTGCGCGCTTGACCCTCAGATATTTTTAGAATTTGTATTTTATGCCTACTGATGTTTGTAAAATTCATTTGAAGTGGAATGAATCAAGAACTAATTCAACAAAGAGAAATGAACTAATTCGAAAGTTATGAATGTGTGCAGGACACACTCCGGGAGGAACTAGCACGTCGTCACAACACTGTGAGTAGTAGTACTATAATCGTACGTTTGCTACCGTTAATAATTCTTATTATTAACGCTCCGTTCTTTGCAAGTAATTACGTTAACGTTTATGTTGTTTGGAAATCAGTAAGAACATTGAAAGATTCTGTGTACATCGGCATGACTCTGGAACTACTCTGCATCCCGGTTACGGTTAATAGTTAGCACTAATGTGCTATAACCTGTAAGTTACCTATGACTCCGTATAAGGAATACATACGAATTATCAATACTGTGCAATTGGTTGACGGGAAGGAATTATGAATGTAAACCCCGCTTACTGGGAACACGATACTTTGAACGAAAACATGATATTTTGAATGTCCTAATATGGACTCATATCGTCTTGTCCGGTTCGACGCATGTTTTATGATATAGATATCTATCTAGAATGGATTATTGAAATGAATATTCGGATAGAATCATGGGTTGACTTATACGTCAAAGAATTGAATATTAGTAACATTGTTATATGACCCACGTTATGGTGTGAATTGTTCCGTCCCCATGAATAGTACTGAAGTGACACACGAGCTTCTGTGAACAATTATTATTAATGCTCTGTTATACGAAAGACAACTGTGTCAATCTGTAACATATGCTTTACTTACAGCTAATGATTGCCATTAAGCATTCTGTTATCGCATGTTAATTATATAACTATGTGAATGATTCAAAGAATGTGAATGAATGATGGAAAGGATGTGTATACTTTCATATGACTCTGGAACTCTGTAAGATTATGGAAATAGTCTACTCTGATGATATCTGGGCCTATGGGGCCAATCTACATTTTTTGGGTATGAAACAAAGTGCTGTACGGAACTAAGTGCTACAATGTGAGTCACCTCTAGAATCCGTACGAGACACCTCTTGAGTTCATACATACATGAAAGGGCTTAATGCCAATCTGTTTAAGGGCTTAATGCCAATCTGGGGCTTAATGCCAATCTATTTAAGGGCTTAATGCCAATCTGTTTAAGGGCTTACTGCCACTCTGTTTAAGGGCTTAATGCCACTCTGTTTAAGGGCTCAATGCCACTTTGTTCAAGGGCTTAAAGCCATTCTGTTTAAAAACTGGGCCTAAGGTCATTTTGGAAATAATTACAGCATTAGTTTAACTACATGTCCTTTTACTTTTGATACACATTAATCTGGATTATAATTCAAGTTAATCATTGGTTTATTAAAGTACTATTATTCACTAAGATTGTCTCACTCTGTATTTTGTCTGATTCTGTAGGTAATAAACTGAGGTCACTTTTAACCCTCGATGCTCGACTCTCTTTTGTCAACCTCTGTGTATCCAGGCATTTGAATGAAGCCTGCCATCTTAGTGGAGTTTTTCTAAGTTTTAGCTTGTACTCTGATTGTTTTTAATATGTTGAGGCTTCTAATGTTTTTGTTATCCGCCTAAATAAGGGGCGGGGTTTGTATGTAAACGTAAATATTTATCATCTGATGCACTGTTTATGATCCTAGCATGATAGTGGTCGCTCAATGGATGTAATTATTTTTACTTTATGTTATTTTCTAATATTTAATGCTTCTGTTCAGGCCCCATATGTTATGTATGGCAGGTTAAGTGTCCGTTTCTGAGTAAGTCATGCCCAAACTTTTAGGGGCGAGTTTGGAGCGTGACATATATGTTAGCACACAGTCTGTGTACCTCATGAACAAGCTTCAGCACATCCCTGGGATGGGACTAGGAAAAAGTGGCCGGAAGGGCATTACAGTATCGACCGAAGTGCCGCACAACCCGCATACCTTTGGCTTAAGCTGTCTGCCTACCAAAGAGGACTGGGTGAGGAAAGGCAAAGAGATGGTTAGAAGAGCCAGAGCCAAACAGATCGGGAAGCGTTATGAGTTGATGCATCGGCCTATCCAGGGCACCCTGAACGGACGCTTCGTCTGGGAGAGGGTAGACTTTCCATTCTGTGGTTTCCCAGAGCTGTGGTTGAACGCAGAGAAAAGGTACCTGCCGAGATTTGAGATTTTCTTCGACTTGCAGTTGTCTGGGGATGATGTTGTCGAGAAGTAGACAGACCCATCAGCTGAGGTTGAGCAGTGTGAGGAAGTGGATTCTGAGAGCACCGAGATTGAAATGGGGGTAGCACTGGCTTGTCTACTTTCAGATCCTCCAATCGTACATGAGTGCTTGGGGGATGACCTCTCAATGTCTATGATCGGGAATGAAACGGCTGCGAGCCCACCTTCAAACATTCTGGATGCGTCCATCGCACCCTCCCTCATCTGGCAATACGAGGAGGGATTTCGATCGAGCAGCACCGGGTCAGGTAGTGAGTCGGAATCTGATTCCACCGAGTCTGTGGAGTCGGAATCAGGTTCCAGCTCGTCTGAGTCTGAGTCCGGTATTCTTGGGGGTGACAACCCGGATGCCACAGTCCTGTCTAGGTCATATTTTTCTTTTTCCTTTGAGTCTGTTGTAACAGAGGAATCAGGTGACTTGAAAGTGATTAATGAGAATGGAATGGCTGTGGCCTTTGAGTACTTTTTTGTGCCTTTGATTTATTGTATTAATCAGGACTTTCAAAATTTCGATGAAAACGACGAGGAAGAAATTCCTCCGGTTTTGAAATATTTGCTAGATCAAGAGCAGGAGAGGTTTGTAAAGTTGCTGGTTGATGAAATCACCCAAATTAATGTTGGTACTGAGAAGGACCCGCGGCTGGTCCAGATCGAGTCCACGTTGTCTTCGGAGGAGCGCGAGTGCTTAGTCGTTTTATTAAAAGAATTCAAAGATGTTTTCGCGTGGTCCTACGAAGACATGCTTGGAATTGATCCTGAGATTGTACAGCGTCGGATCCCTCTTGACCTAGAGGCCAACCCGTTAAGCAGAAGCTCAGAAGGATCCGCCCGGACTAGGCTATCAAGATCAAAGAAGAGGTCACCAAGCAAATTGACGCAGGGTTCCTGCTGGTATCTGAATACCCAACTTGGTTGGCCAAAGAAGGACGGCAGAATTCGGGTATGTGTGGACTTCAGGGATTTGAATAAAGCTAGTCCAAAGGACGACTTTCCTCTGCCGCATATCAACGAATTAGTGGACTTCACTACAGGGCATGCGTTGCTCTCATTCATGGATGGGTTTTCAGGCTACAATCAAGTTCTAATGGCACCCGAAGACCGGGAGAAGACTACTTTTATCACCCCATGGGGGACCTATTGCTATAGGGTGATGCCGTTTGGGCTAAAGAATGCTGGAGCTACATATCAACGGGCTGCGACCACAATATTGCACGACATGATCCACAAAGAGGTTGAGGTGTACGTGGACGACATGATTGTCAAGTCCAAAGAAAGAGAGGGCCACTACACCTCCTTGCAAAAATTCTTTCAACGGATTAGAGAGTATCAGTTGCGATTGAATCCCCAAAAGTGTATGTTTGGGGTTACAGCAAGGAAAATGTTAGGGTTCTTGATCACACAGAGAGGTATCGAGGTCGATCCTTCCAAAATCAAGGCCATCTTAGAAATGCCACCACCAAGGACTGAAAAGGAGGTGCGAGCCTTTCTGGGTAAAGTGCAATTCATAAGACGGTTTATTGCAAAATTAACCTTGACTTGTGAACCACTCTTTGGTCTTCCGAAGAAAGGAAAAAAATTCTAATGGGACGGCCGATGTCAAGCTGCTTTTGAACAGATCAAGCAATATTTACAAAACCCACTTGTGTTGTCACCGCCTGAGCTGGGGAAACCGTTGATCTTGTATCTTTTAGTGACTGAAACTACAATGGGCTGCATGCTTGCACAGGAGTCTGAGGACAAGGTGGGGAGAGCTATCTACTACCTGAGCAAGAAAATACTGGATTACGAGACTCGCTACACTCCGCTGGAGAAGGCTTGTTTGGCCTTGGTGTGGGTTACCAGGAAGCTGCGGCACTACCTATTAGCTCACTCTGTAATACTGGTTTTGAGATTAGATCCCATCAAATATCTCTTCGAGAAACCAGCACTTATGGGTAGGCTAGCCTGTTGGTTCCTTCTACTTTCCAATTCGATCTTAGGTATGTGACGCGCAAGTCAGTGAAAGGGAGAGCGGTAGCGGAGTTCCTAGCCAATCACCCAGTGGAAGGGGATGAAGTAGTCGAGTATCTATTCCCAGACGAGGCCATTCCGCATGTTGAAGAGGAGACCTGGACGATGTACTTTGACGGAGCGTTAAACCAATACGGGTATGGGATAGGGGTGTTACTAATAGCACCTGACAATTCCCTCATACCTTTAGCATTCAAACTCCGTTTCAAAGTCTCGAACAATGAAGCAGAATATGAGGCATGTATTGCTGGTTTAGAAGCCGCCCTAGAACTAGTGGCAAAACGGTTGGACGTTATCGGGGACTCGAACCTTGTTGTATCTCAAGCTAAAGGAGATTGGAAAGTCAAAGAAGAAAAGATGAGAATCTATCACCAGACCTTGGACGTGCTGATTCATCGGTTTGAGAAACTAAACTTCGTTCATTTGTTGAGAGAGAACAACTGGCTCGTAGATTCACTAGCAACTCTATCTTCTATGATAGACATCCTTTTTGGGGTCCGGATGCGTCCGATCATCATCGAGCAGAAATTTGTGCCGGTCTACGAGCTGATTGCCGCCATAGATGAGATATAAGACGAGAACCCCTGGTATTACGATGTCTAGAACTTCTTGGAAAAAGAGGCGTATCCACCAGGGGCAAATGCCAAAGATAAGAGGGCAATTCAAAGAATGGCTGCTCAATTCATTGTCTGCAGAGGAAAACTATACAAGAGAGGTCATCTTGGGATGCATAAACTGTGTGTTGATGCTGAAGAATCTAAGCGCTTGATGAGGGCCATCCATGGAGGAGAGTGCAGAGCGCACATGAACGGGGTGATGCTAGCCCGGAAGATTGTTAGACAGGGTTATTACTAGTCCACCATGGAGGAGGATTGTATTGGCTTTGTTCGGCAATGCCACAAATGCCAGATCCATGCAAACTGCATGAACATTTTGCCGTCGAAGCTGTACAACATGACTTTGCCATGGCCGTTTTCAGCCTGGGGGATTGATGTGATTTGGGCTGTCACTCTGAAGGGGTCCAACAGCCATGAGTTCATTCTGGTCGCGATAGACTATTTTACGAAGTGGGTTGAGGCCCAATCTTATGCGGTGTTGAAGGTATCGCATGTTGCTAAGTTCATCAGGAACAACATCATTTGTCGTTACAGGGTCTCGAACGAGATTATTTGAGAAAATGGTTCCCACTTCAAGAAGGAAGTGATCGACTTGTTATCTACATATCGGCCACAGACTAACGAAGCAGTTGAGGCTGCCAACAAGAACATCAAGCACATTCTGTAGAAGATGGTGAAAACCTACCGGGACGGGCCAGATAAGCTGCCATTTGCTCTGTGGGGCTACCGGACTTCAATTCGAACTTCTACTGGGGCAACTCTGTATTCCTTGGTTTATGGGATGGAGGCTGTTTTGCCTATCGAAGTTGAGGTTCCGTCTTTGCAAGTACTGGCTGAATGTCAGATAGCTGAGGCAGATTAGCAACAAAGCAGGTTCGAAGAACTCATGCTCTTTGACGAGAGGAGGCTGAAAGCACTAAACCATGTTCAGGGTTATCAACGAAGAATCGCCAGGGCTTTCAACAAGAAGGTTAAGTCCAGGAATTTGAAAGAAGGGGATCTTGTGCTCAAAGACAACTGAGCTCCCATCCACGACCCTAGGGGCAAGTTCAGACCTAATTGGACTGGTCCTTAGATCATCAAATCTATCTGGTCGGGTAGAGTTGTCGTTCTGATGGACCTAGATGGCCTAGAGTTCTCCCAACCGATTAACATGGACAAGTTGAAGAAATACTTTCCCTGAGTGGCTTGCAAGGTTGAAAACCTGAAAGGGCGACCTAGGCAAAAGTTAGAGCATGAAAAATTTGAAATTATAAAAACTGAGCTCGCAAGGTTGAAAACCCAGAAAAGGCGGCCTTGGCAAAAGTTAGACCGCAAAAGGAGAGCGTTAATACACGAGTGAACCCAAGCCGAACTACGTAAGGCTTGATTCCCATCTTTGGGATACGTAGGCAACTTCATTCTGAAGTCCAGCCATAAACACTTCCCCAATCAACTTTATCCATGTGATCATGTTTGGTCATCTTCGTCTATTCTACATTCAAGAGCTCGGTTGTGATCTCCAGTGCAGTGCTATTCAGACTAGGGGCAACTTTCCAGTTGCTAGGATCCGAGGTTGTACATCTCAGTGATAGATCTCAGACGTGTCCAGTTGTGATCCATATCGAAAATGGTTTTGAAAAGTTTTAATAAAAGTTGATTTTGCTCAAATTAATCTTTTTACAACTTAGACCATTTTTGGACCAAACGGAAAATTTTCAGTACCCACAACCTTTAATTACATTAATTTCAATACAGAGTTCTCCTACTATTGAATACAAATTGAAGTTATTTTTCTATTACATTCATAAAGAAAACTTGAAAGTACTGATTAAAGCAAATAAATTCGGGGCATAGTCAAGTGTTCCTACCTCCTCTCCCAGAGCTTGTGGAAGCCTCTGATGCCAAAGTGGGCCTAACCTAGGCCTCCTCATCAAGCCAAGCTATGCACTCGTCAGAGAGGGTGCAACTGAAAGTGGAAGCGGTGGCCAGAAGCTCTCTAGTCCTGCATGCTGTGGCATACCAAGCTAGTTGTGTGCCTCGACCGAAATGCAGTAGGTACTCTATCCCTCCTCCGCAGGTCGATCATGGCTGTCGGGCGGAATCGGAACGGAAAGTAAAAGACACAGTGTGTCAAGCTGATCAACTGAACCCCAAATTGCCGGGACATGCTGTAACTCATTGCCGGTAGATTGAGCCAAGGACAACGCCAAGCAATGTCTGTAGTGGACAAACTGCACATCCAGTCGTATCACCATCCCTCATCAGGGGCATCGACTAGACGTCATCTAAGAAAGCGATCGAGTTGAATATCTTTGGGAATGAGTCCACAACCTTCAGTTTATCCATCAACCATATATGGGGAGGGATAAAAAATGAGAGATTAAAGAATAGAGAGGTGTACGTTGAGAGAAAAAGTAAGAAAAGGGTTTTGAGAGAAAAATCGAGCCTGAGGGCCGAGTGATGTGAGAAATATATATGAGATGGGGTGGGAAACATTGCCTATAGCAGTAGTGGACACCTCGCGAATCTAGTAGTCTCTCGGCAATGGAAAGCATCCAAGCCCATCAATGTCTCAGCCAGTGTCATGGCAATGCAGCTCTTGCCTTCTCTTAAGCCTTGGGCAACCTCGATCAAATGGACGCTAGACCATCCGACGCCTGAGGCAAGTAAAAAATGAGACAGCATGCACAAGCAAAGCGCATGTTGCCTAAAACCCAACCAATGATGGTCGTCGCGGTCACCGGCATCAGAAAACAAATGAACCAAGCTGGGGATGTCCAATTCTCCATCACGTATTAAAGACCGAGCGTCATGCATAGTGAGTCCACACATCCGTCCTAAGGCTTGGATGTGGCCAAAGCGGAATTGTGGCAAAATCTCCTCCTCACGTTTAGACTCCATCAAAGCTTGGAATTCTTCGAAAGTGGGACACATTTCTTGTCCGCCAAAGCTAAAGACATGTGTTATCGGATTCAAAAACCTTGCCGTGGCATGAAGGAACAGAAAACGCAGCGGGGTGCGACTCAACATGAATATTGCATTGATGCCAAAACCCCGGAAGTTTAGCTTTTCCGAGCCATCTAAGTTGGCAATCCAATTTGTGAGATTTTGGACAAGAAATGCTTCCATTTGGTGCAAAAATTGAACTAAAATGGAGAAAACTACGAAGCTGAGGCTTTTGTAGAAGATAAGGTGTTGAATGGAAGACAGGTGTCAAGATTCTAGAGGTGCTTGCCATTTTTGGCCGATCTGCCAAAAATAGTGCCGACCAACCATCTTTTTTGGCCGATTGGCTAGTAATGATGGCCGATGGCCATTTCTTGTGGCCGATGGCCTCTCACTTTGGCCGATGGCCTCCCCCTTTGTTCTCTAAGCTGTATAAGTGTTGAAGATGTTGAGAACTTGTGACTGGTTCCACTTCAAATGCCTTCCGATGATGATTTTGCGAAGTCGCGCCTGTGTTACTTCAATTTGTTTATCGAGTTGTTGTACTTGTGTTTATTGAGTTGTATTTTGTGTTCTTTAGTCCTTGTCTTGCTTATCGAGTTGTATTTACATTTGGTTAGCTTGTCAAGTTCTTTGTTTTGCTTATCAAGTTGTTTTGTTGTTAGTTGGTTCACTACTTGATTAATGTAATTCGAGTGTTTGATTTTAAAAACAAAGTTCAATCTCATTTACATTGTTATGTAATGCGATGCGATGCATAGAATGTACAAATATAACACTTTTTCAACAAAAAGAGCTGTTTCATTCCATCATGTTTTCCTTTTGCAAAAGTACATAGTTTTGAAGAAAATAAAATCTGCCTGGTGCAGTACAATGTGCAAAACTACTAGTAAAAAGGAAAATAAAGCAAAAAAGGAGAAAAACAACAAAATGTCTGAATAAAGAAAAAAGAGAAAAGCAGCAAAATGTCTGGATTGGTGCCAATCGCCTCAAGTACGGGAGTCCATCCTCGTCCTCTTCCAGACGAAGGTCCAGGATCGCCGCCATCACCTCCGCTGTCTGGGCCATCTCTAGCCTCATCCTGAGACGACTCTGCCTCTACATCAGACTCGTCATCATCCGGGGAAGGCTCCTGTGAACTACTCCCAGAGTGAGTGCTTCTATGCCTGCCTCGGCTATGTATCGTCATCCCTTGTCTGGCTCCCCCTACTGCTCTTAGAGGCGCTGAAGGTCCTGCTGGAGCACCCCCTGCGGCCGGAATTTGGAATGGGGCTTGAAAATAACAATTGGTAGATGCATCAGTTATGCTATGCAAAGTCAAGTATGGTGTCAAATACAGTGTATGATTGCAGTGTATGAATGATGTGAACAGTACATGAGATACAGTGTGTCAGTGTCGTGAGTGGTATGTCAGTGCAGTGTATTGAATGTCCTGTTGATAATGTAATGCATCAGATTATGTATGGAACAGATTGTGCAAAGTTTTGGGACTGAGCTTGAAAGAACTTACCGGGATACCATAGATGGTCAGTAGGTCTATGCTCCTCTATAGCATCCCCATCACTGAGGCCGTTAGCTGCAAAGACTGACTAGTGTACTTAATCGAAGCCTGCAAAAGTGTTGAAGTATTTAGTATTCCGCGGAATATCAACTGAAATGAAATGACGGTACAGAATGAAAAGTATAGTACGTACCAGGGTTAAACCGCAAACTCTGACGAGCTCATGATCAGCCGGAGGATGAGCGATGGGTATCTGATAAGTCTCCCCACCCTGTCCTCGGTATGTCTTGGTGGTGGGCAGCACTGGCCACTCTACTCCCTGTCTCCTCCAAGACCCACTTCTGTTGCGGGCCCAAGACGCCCTCGATACTCTTGCTCCTCTGGTGGCCGCAGTCTCTCTCTCAATTTCGTGAGCACCGGTCAAAGATCGCATGAGATAGGTCTGGATGAACTCGGTGTAGTCGCCCTCATCTCTGAAGAGGTCAGAATCCCAGCCTATCATGAAATCCATTATCTCCTCCAATGTGTACCTCTCGATGGCCCTCGTATGGGTAGGAGGTGGCCTCGGGACTATCTGCTGGGGCACGCCAAGGGTCTGCCGCAAGAAGCGCTCCTCGAAATACTAAGCCGTGAGACAGACCTCCAAAGAAAATCTTGAATCGGGCAGTCTCCTGAGCACCCGCGTATTGCTCTCTCACTGCCTCCGGCAACACAGCCCAGGGCTGCCAAGTGATCTGCAAATGACAGGATATACAGTTTGCTATCTGTTATTGAAAGTGCAATGTAAAGCGAAGCTTAAATAAACTGTAATGTTTGAAACACCTCTGCTGCGGTAATGGTATCAAAGTATCGGCGAAAGAATAGGAAAGACTCCCTCGGCCTCCGCTCGCACCTTACATCGTATCGATGAGAATATGGAACTGTGGGGGGCGTCTCCACATCCAGCACTGGGGCAAGCCTCGGAAAGTAGGCATACACCCACAACTACAGAGTGTAACAGGGTAAAAATGAGTAGGCTTATCAGTAAGGCAATATGCAGATAAAGTAAAAATTAGAGAATGGTGTGCAGTGTATTGTGCAGTGTATGCAGTGTACAACCAGTGTGAAGCAGATTACATGTGTGCAGTTTGTGTAGTGTACAACTAGTGTAAAGCAAATTGCATGTATGCAGTGTGTGTGGTGTACAGATAGTATAAGGCAAAACTGTAAAACAGAAAGGGAAAATGTACCTCCCAGGCTCGCCAGTAGCCCCCAAGTAGATGTCTGCTGCGGCGAGAGGAAGAGCTCATGTATCCGTAGAGTGTGGCTAGGCCTGCGCTGCCCCAGTCATAGCGCCGGATCCGCGTCACATCCACCAGCGCGCTCAGCAGATAAAGAGCAACAGTGTTCACCCGGTCAGTCAATAGGGTGGTGCCCAGCAAGAACATGATGAATCCTCGAGTGTACTGCTCCACCTCCTCGCGAGTCATAGGCGTCTATATTCGAAAATGGTCCTCAAACCAAGAATACCTCACGAACCCTAGACGGGAGAGAGGTGGCCGAGCGCTAAGCAAATAGATCTGGGCAGTGTCCCACTCGTCCAAGTCAGTATCGAAGGGGATCGGATCACCCTCTACTCCGATGTCTGTGAGCATGGAGAAGTCGAAGGAAGTCATCGTCATCTCCCCTGCAGTAGAAAGGTGGAAGGAATCGGTGGTGTCCCACCACCTCTCCACCAGTGCACCTAGAAGGGGCCTACTCGCAGTGAGGCACGAGAGTCCCATGCAGAAAATGCCGAAGCCGGCCTGATCAACGATATGACGAACCGCATCGGGCAGCTCCATGTACCAACCTCGGGCAATGGTGTTCCCATACCCCCGGAAGGCATGAGAATCTCCTTGTGTTCAAAGACAAACAGATGCGAAGTAATATTAGATATAAAGTGTTTGAATGCATTCAGAGTTGATAAAAATGCAGTGTGTGTGCATGTGTTCGAGTCGACACAGATATCATGTGATTGTGCTCTGGGTGAACTAAGCATATGATGTATCAATGTGTTTGGGTTATTCAGTTGAAAAACAGAATTGGCTATTCAAGATATCTGATCTACATTACAGAAAGTAAAAGAGGAGAAGAGTATACCTCAGCGGCGCTGTAGGAAAGGTGCGACTCTGGCTCACGTAGCAAGAGCTCCAACGGCGCACCTCGTGCGTAGCTCTTGAACTGGCGGATGCTATCAGGAGGCAATATGTGTATCGCCAGCCGATATGTCACCGAGTTGAATGGTCGAACGCTAAGAGGCAGGAGCTCGACCTCAAGATCCGTGTCCATCTCTAGGGGAGTCCCACCCCGTGGAATATCGTCCGCCATCTCGAGAAGAGTGCACAAGTGGTCGAAAGTGTGAAAAATGGGTGAAAATGCAAAAAGTCAACCGAAAGTCAACCCCAACGGGTAAAAACGGAGGAAAATGACAAGGCTCGGAAGAGGGCATGGGAATCAAGGTAAACTCGGGGAAACAAACCCCAAGTGGTGGAAATCGAGAATGGGGCACCGAAATCGTGTTTCGTTCGGTTCAAAGTGTTTGGAACGAAGAGGTTTTCACGAATCGGAAGTCACGGGAGGCTCGAAAACAAGGGAAAAGCTCGGATCTAAGGTTGGAAAATGACCTAGAGAGAGAGAGAGAAAGCATTTTCGGCAAGGGAGAAGTGAGGATATAGGGTTTGGAACCCTATATTTAAAGACTTGAGGCAAAATGTCAAAACTGCCCCGAATTTGCCATTTTTGGCCGATCGGCCAAATTACTAGTTGATCGGCTAAATAGTTGGCCGATAAGATCTTTTTGTGGCCGATGGATGGCCGATGGCCTCCCCTTATGGTCGATGCACCTCCAATACCCTTGTTTGGGTCGATTCTGTTGATTGATACACTAACCTCTCAAGAAAGTGCAAGAAGGTACACTTTTGAAGCTTAAACGGCCCCCGTGGTGGCCTCGAACCGTATCTTCCGTGTGCGGTGCTTGGTATGTGCGAGTTGTATCCTTTTTCGTATCCTTTTGTATATTGCGATATTCGAAAATTGTTTTGGATGCCTTGCATTACAATGTTTTACATGTTTGTAATAAGCGCGCTTGTTATACGTCCTTTCGCTTTTGCATTGAGCATGCCTCATCTTGCTTTGAAGTTGCATCTCAATGTCACGAGTAACATGCCTTTACCATGCTTACGTTGAACATGTGCCTCTCTTCCTCACATTATTATGCACACACTATATGCGTTGTCGCGCACGTTTCATTTGCATTGTCATGCACACCTTCCTCGCATTATTATGCACACACTATATGCGTTGTTGCGCACATTTTGTTTGCATTGTCATGCACATCTCTTTTGCATTGTTATGCACACACTATATGCGTTGTCACGCACGTTTTACGTACATTGTTATGCACACTTCACCTGCATTGTTATGCGTTTAATTCGCTCGCATTGTTATGCAACCTGTTTCATTTGCATTGTTATGCACACTTCACCTGCATTATTATGCATGTTCTACCTACATGTGTTTCTACTCTATTGTACCTATTGAGTTTCTTTTTTTTGCAGGCGTGATATTGCATGTACGGTTCATTTGAAGCTGGCACGACCAGACGTTATTGTATGTGCGGTTCTTTTGAGAAGTTCCGGTTCTGTTTGTCTGCTAACCTTTCTCCACTCGCGTGCCGCATTTGGACGTATCCGCATGTTCGCGTTCGTCGCGTGTCGTGCAACCTTTCTCCACTCGCATGCCACGTTTGGACGTATCCTCATGTTCGCGTCGTCACGCATCGTGCAACCTTTCTATACTCGTGTGCCGTGTTTGGATGTATCCGCATGTTCACGTTCGTCGCGCATCGTGCAACCTTTCTCCACTCGCGTGCCGCGTTTGGACGTATCCGCATGTTCGCGTTCGTCATGCGTCGTGCAACCTTTCTCCACTCGCGTGCCGCGTTTGGACGTATCCGCATGTTCGCGTTCGTCACGCATCGTGCAACCTTTCTCCACTCACGTGCCGCGTTTGGACGTATCCGCATTTTCACGTTCGTCACGCGTCCTGCAACTTTTCTCCACTCGCGTGCCGCGTTTGGGCGTGCCGCGTGATCCCATTCGTCATGTGTTCTGCAACCTTTCTCCACTCGCATGCCGCGTTTGGATGTACTCGCACTGTTATGTGCATCGCGCTTTCTTGCGTAACCCTTCTCCACTCGCATTTGGCATGCGTTTGGACGTATCTCTCTCCTCTCGCGTTTGACACGCATTTGGATGATTGTGCTTTCTTGCACAGTCCTTTCCTCTCATGCGTGTGCCACACTGAGAGATGCTCTCTTTCCTCTCTTGCGTTTGTCATGCTGAGAGATGTCGTGTTTGAGACTCCGGGTTTTCTTGGTAGTCGCTTTTAATCTTCTCAGTGTGAGACGCAGTGAGAATTGCATAATTTTCTTGCATCCTTTCTGTTGGAATGTGTAGGACTGTTATTTCTTATTTGCTTGCTTAAAATGTCGCATTTATTTTGCATGTTATGCTTCATTACAGCTCTCTTTGCATGATCATAAGTTATGTTTGGCATTGTGCTTGTCATTTGCATCTTGCCCCTGCCTGCGGGCGCATCTCTTTGTTATCTTGTATGTTTGTCTAAGTCTTCGACCTAGTCGAAAATAGGTCGTCTCTGGGCTTTGACATTCACTCCCATCATCTTATGACTTTCGAGTTTTGTCAAAGAGGGGCAACTGTAGACACACCATTTTTGACAGTCCTCAAGACTTGGACGTCATCGTTTGAACACTCGATGATCATCCATGCTCGTTGCTTTTGAGTTCGAAGGTCTCGCCACGCCTTGCCTTAGGATCTCTCAATTTGTTTGTTTTGTGCTTGGTTGTGGACCAAGGACTTGTGGTTTTTGCTTCTGAGGGAAGGGGATGGCTTGTTGGCCATCCCCACGACCCATGGGCTAAGGCCTTGCCCCATCGGCCATAAGTGGTGGCCAATCGGCACTCTTTTTGATCGATCGGCACTCTGTTTGGTCAATCAGCCATATTTTCTAGCCGAGACCTTTCCACCTGCTTTTGCAGATGTTTTTGTGCCAGCTGTGATAGCTGGTGAGCACAATTCTCATCCTCCATATACGTGTATGGAGGGATTATATCGAGACTCAAGCTTGTTCAACAAGCTTGAGAATTGAAATTCTATAAGAAGGGAGATCCCTCTCCCTTTCCAGAGGTTCTGAAATCTTGAGATACAAGTTCTATATCTCTCTCTATATATTCCTCCATCTCTCTCTATATTTGTGTGAGTTTGAGCTCAAAAGTGTAATTTCTTCATACTTTTGCACTAAAGCACCCACTAGAACACCATCATTTTGTTGTTGAGGCTTCTTGAGGTTGTTTTTGATTGTTTTGGACTGGTTTTGATCCAAGAAGAGTGCTGGAGTTGTGTTCTTGAAGGTGTTCTTCAAGGGTGAGTAAACTACCTTTTAATCCCTTGTTTTGGCTTTAGCTTTTTGACCTATTTGCATGCTGATTTAAGCTTAACTTTCTACTATAAAAAGTTCTGATCTTTCATGCTTGTGATGTTTGTTTAAGGTCACTTTTGTGTTTGGGGTAGTCTACCCCCTCTTCGGCCTTGTTTGGCCTTGCTTTTTGAGCTACTGGGACCACTTTGTTTGAACCTTCTCACCACTGAAATCCAAAGGATTTTTAGTGGTAGAAAGGTGGTGTTGAGGTCCCAAATAAGAGAGGGTCATCCCCTCTCCTGGTGTCTTGTATGCTAGTATAAATGGCTCATAATAGTAGCATGTTTGCTTAGCTTGTTTTGGCTCCATTTCAGCAAGTATTTGGTGTTATTTTGCCATGCTATACCTCTGTCTAAGGTTGGCTTGATAGCCTCTTACATGCACCATGCACTTGTAGTGTAATCCTCTCTATTGCCTTAACATGCATCTTGTGTTTGGACCATCATTCTTGCATGTTTTGGCTCAACTCAAAGAAGCTTTTAGCCTTGTTTTACCATGCTTAAGCTCTAATTTGTATTGTTTTAGTCATGCATGCATTGTTTTGTATAGCTGTGGTTCAATCTAGCTTGTTAGCTTTGAGTGTCCAAGTTACTAGCATGCGTTACTTAGACTATTCTCATGATTTGGCATCATTGGAAATAATATTTCAGTGCATGTTTCATGGTCAAACACTTGCCTTTGTCATCCTTTCAATGCTTTGAAGAGTTGGTGTTTCATGCCTTAAGAGTATATCATTGTGCATGCCTCTATGCTTAGGCCTTTGGGATGCTATCTCAGTGGGTTTCTGGGCTTATTTTGACATGCCATAACTCTGATTTTTATTGGTTAAGTCATGCTATGTTTGGTTTTGATAGGTGTAGTGTAATACCCCTTTGTGGCCTCGCATGCTTCATGCTTTTGGTTTTTTTTTTCTTCTAGCTTGTGTTGGCTAGGTTCAAGCATGCTTTTGGTCTTGTATTGTCCTGCCTTGGGACTATTTTGGATGCCTTTGCCCCTTTGGGGCTTGTTTTGTATGGCCATGGCTTAAGTCCCTTTGCTCATTTCGAGTTTTGAACTTTCTTGCATGCTATGCTTGTCTTGTTGGAGTGGTTTGGCACCATTCCATGCATGATTTCAGGGCCTATAGTGTTGTCACACTTGCATGCTTTTCACTCTTTAAGTGTTCTTGAGAGTTGTCCTCTTTACGCCTTAATTCTTAGACCATTACATGCGCATGCTTGTCTTGCATTTCATGTCTTCAATTCATCACTTTGGCCACTGATTTAGGCATGGCTGAGGTTTGTCCATTTTGGTTTAAGTTCATGTTTGGCATGTTGTTGCATGCTTGTTCCTTTTTGCATGTTGTTGCATGCTTATCTTTGCATGTTGTTGCATGCTTGCTCCATTTTGTTGTTATTCCATGCTTGGTGCATTGCATGTTGTTGCATTGCATGATTTTGCATGCTTGTTGCATTGCATTGTGTGTGCATGCCTTGCCTCTTGATCAAACATGATAGAGGTTAAGGTCCCTTATGTGTTTTTGTGCATTTCATTCACATTGAATTGCGTGGCTCGGCCTCTTTGGCCATTATGCATCGAAATACGCGATTTATGGCTCGAGAGTCGAGCATTACACTCCTTTGAGCTTCAAACATGATAAGGGGTGTAGTTGCACAACATTTTCTTGTAAATGTATTGCCATGCCTCTGTTTATACTCTGCTGCAGCAAAAAGAGTAATTTGTAGAAATCAGTGGCCGACCGGCCATTTTGGCTGCCGATCGGCTATCAATGTTTGGCCGATGGACTCATAAGTGGTCGATGACCCTCATCTCTTGGCCGATGGCCTTACCATTTGGCCGATGGCCTCTCAGCATATCCATGGGGTGAATCAAAAGTGTGTTGGAGATTTGTACAATTGTCAGAGATGCAAAACAATGCAAACAGAGGCAACATGAGGCATGGCAACGGATTTCCAAGTGAGGCGATCGAGCATGCATTATTCATCACTTTGAGGCAGAGTTGTGGCAGCCTGTTTTAGTTTCTTACTTTGCTGGTTTTGTAACTTAATTAATTTGTTTAATTAGTTAAGGGTTTTGTAATAATTAATTAGGTAGGATAGTTAGTTAATTAGTTGGTTTGTATTATTCATTCAGACCCTCCGTCGAGAGGGCGAATTTTGTAATAAGTGTGCGTGAGTATGTGAATGTCTTCCAACCCCACATCTTTCTCCTTTTTACTTAACCGTTTACGATGGTTAGTTCTAGGTCATGTTTTGATTAGCATCCTTATGTTATGGATGTTTACATCATTCATTTGTATTGCATGCACCGGGCTCGGCGCATCATACTAACTGCATTGTGTTTCAATACATTTACTTGAATACGTGTCTAACAGCATGTTATCAAGTTGCATTTCATATGCCATCTTAGAATAGCCGAGTCTATTTCTAGTTGAATTTTGCATGTGTTGCATTAGCCATTTTAACATGAACTAGGATCATGCATGATTTCTAACTAGCTTTTGTTTTGGCTCGGAGTACACTGTAAGTGTTTATGCTTTAGCATCTTGCATAAGTGTGAGTGTTGACATGATAGCATGCTTGCCATGAGGCTAACTGCTTAAGTGTTTAATTGCATGAATGCCTGTGGATGAAGGTTGGATTGCTTGAATTGGAACAATTCATCGAAATGCGAATCTTAAGCCCGCTTTAGGTGGCAAAATCATGTTTTCTAAGCCCACTTGAGGGTGGCAAAATCCACGTCTTAGCCTACTTTCGAATAGCACCTTCAAACCATTTTCAAACAAACATGAGATGTTTTGTTCCAACTTAGGTGATCTAGTCTATACTTGTGTGCTGTGCGCATCACGTAGTAAAGCTAGCTAATAAACCGGAATAAGAACGCATGTGTCTTCAAAAACAAAATATCATGTTAGTAAAGGTTGATCCTTTGATTGGGCGAGCGGGGGTGCTCATTGCATGACCTTCCCCTCTCGTACCCAAGTTCCCGAGCCGAGGCAACTTTGGTAATGACGGATACGTGGCCTTAGGCACGAGTCAGGGTTTCCTAAATTTTCCAAAATAAAACATTTAGGTGGCGACTCTGTATCTGGCAAAGCAGTCCATGTTTGGCACTTCTTTATTAAAATCAGTTTTCCAAAACGATTTTCCGGATTTGGACTCTTTGGTGATTTATTGGTCTTGCATTGCACTTTGTGATATCAGATTCAGAACCGTGACATTGAGTCCGAACTGTAGTAGCTAATGAACAAAACGATTTCGCGCCTTCGCGCGTGGAGCCGTGACGTTCGGGCACGTCTACACCATGATTGTAGTAGAAATTGCATGAGGATTAGGCGATTTAATGCTAATCTATTGTTGGTGTCATTGAATATGACCATGTTTATAAATACATAGTATACGTATGTTTATTGGGAGAAGAAATGGGATGTACTTCGTATGTGACCATGTTTATAAATACATTGTATATGTATGTTTATTGGGAGAAGAAAGGGGATGTACTCCATATATCATTATGCTTATAAATACATTGTATATGTATATTTGTTTAGGAGAAGAAAGGGGATGGACTCCATGTAAAGCAAGCTGGCCAGAGTGTCTTGGGTGAAAGACCCGAAATTATACATATATACATGGGTGCCGATTCCCGCGGACGAAATTTTCGTAAAATGGCAAATTTGAAGTGATTATGGTGTTTGCATAATTGG
This sequence comes from Camellia lanceoleosa, assembly GCA_025200525.1. Lineage (NCBI taxonomy): Eukaryota > Viridiplantae > Streptophyta > Magnoliopsida > Ericales > Theaceae > Camellia > Camellia lanceoleosa. Next base: position 55,220,071 of record CM045770.1, on the reverse strand, counting down.
GAACCACTGAGTTGTAGTCTCATTTTGGTTGTTAAAAGATAATGAATTTAACTCATGAATTAAGTAGTATATATATGAATTAGAAATCAATTGATGGTAAATAAAATGAGAATGGCCTTAGTGGCATACAGATACGTAGGCCTCGTGGATACGGCCATATCGGTATTATTTATGCACGTGGTATTTATACCTTTGCTAAACTTCATATATTGTGTTAGATTATCTTTACTGGGCTGTTGGCTCACGCTATACGGGATTATCATTTTTCAGGTGCAGGTGAGATGTTTCCTCCAAGGCAATAGCATAGATGGACTTTCTGGAAGCAAGAGCTTCTTATTTATGCTTTATGTGTGTATGTTTGCTATTTGTAAAGCCAAGGGCTTAAGATGTAATGAGCGAGACTCAATTTGTGTAACCAAGCAATGATTTGGAAAGATGTAAGCCTAAATGGCATTTAACTGGTGGTGAAACAGTGAACTCTGATGTATGAAAGTATGTTGTTTCTTATATTTATTCCGCATATGAGTTATCCTTATTGTAATATTTTGGGGGGCGTTACAGTGTGTGTTGTGCAGAGGTGTTGTTATTGTAGTAGTAGTTTCGGCCATTGATTTAATAGTAACAGATATTCTGAATAAAAATATACAGTTAGTTAGTTGGTTAGTTGCAAAGAAAGCAGAGTATACGTAGATATAGCATGGCAAGAGAGGATAAACGTATTACGTACCAGGATTCCAGAGATAATGTCACACCCTCAAAATAAATACATAAACCAATCATTTATGATATCCATAGACATGAGACAGTAAAATATATTCATTCATCAGAGTGTTTCTTACAAAGGGTATTACATGTTGATAACAAAAATAAATGCCCTACAGGCTTACAACTTTGCAAGTCAACACTTGGTTTCAATAAAAAAGAGTTCTAACTCTACACATCCTAAGCCCTTGGCTTGATTTACATGTAATACAAAAGATAACTACAAAAATAAGCCTTCAGCTTCTAAAATCTTCCAAGCTACAACCTTGGAGGCAGCATATCACCTGTACCTGAAAATGGCGTCCCATATAGGGTGAGCCAAAGCCCAGTAAAGATATACTAAACCAAATATGAGTAATAACTAAAACATTAGCATTCGATAAATGGTTAACACTTACAAGCCAAATTACACAATTTACCAAAGTTATCAACAAGTACATCCATATCTTAAATCCATCTCTATTCATCCACCCAAGTTAATTCATAAGCATAGGTCATTATTCACTCGAATATTTCAATGTGAGACTACAACTCATATTAACAACATTTCAATCATTAACAATTCGAAATGAGGCTACAACTCATATAGACAAACTTCAATTCATCAACAATTCAAAATGAGACTACATCTCATAATATTAATACTTCAATACTTCAATCATTTACGTTATGCAAACGTAATTAAGGTTTCGGGACTTTCACCCTGGACACTCCGGTCATGTTAGTTATCCATGGAGTCCATCCCCTATCTCCTCCCGAACAGGTTTGGGAGTACATCCCTTATCTCCTCCCAAGCAAGATACGTATACTATGTACACAAACGTTTTATCATACACAATGACCAATCCAGGCACATATTCAATGTGTTAATTCAACCGTCATATTCATTGACATAACTCAATTGATTAGTTTTAGTTTTCCCTAATGAATATGCAGTGTCTACAACAATCAAGACTATCCTCCACCGATAGCCCGAAACAATTATTTCTAAACAAATAATAAATTTATCAAACAGATAAATTGTCAACAATTTCATAGGTGAGTGATTAATCAATCCAACTACACCATTCCAACTCATAGTTTCCCAATTTTATGATTTTCAACTCAATTTCATATTCCCACAATTCATCCAATTAATTATACAAATTAATTATTAAAACTTAATTCGGGCATTTTCTCCATTTTTTTAAAATATTGTTCCCAAGGCCAAATTTCATCAATCATATACAATAACCTCATTTTAGGGACCACACATACGCTTGGAACCCCCAAAATAGAAAACCACTCTTTCATAATTTCAATTTCAAACCCTAACTTCACCCAAAAACCCCAAATACCACCATTTATACAAAATGACCAACACTTATGTTAAAACTCATAGAGGAGAGTAGAATATCCCTCCCTCAAATTTCGGAGCTCAAAGGAGAAGATGAACCAAGCAAGTGGTGAACTCCAAAGGTTGCGAAATCAACTTCTATTCGGATGGAAATGGAGGTCTTGAGAAGCTCCAACTCTTTAATGAAGACACAAGGGTTGAGTTTCACTAAATCAAGATCAAAATATATATATATAGAGAGAGTATTCTAGAGTGAGAAGCTCTCAACCTAGGGTTTTAGAATGCTTAAGAGAGAGAGTGGGCCGAAAAAAGTGATTCAAAATGGCTTCTTCTCGGACTGAAATTGACCGAACTCGGCGTGGAACACCTCGCTCGGCGTCGACCTGAACTCGCTCGAGCGTGAAAATGGACACTTGAGCGTCGAAAGCACACTTCTAGTTTCTGCAGACCTGTGAAAAAATACTGTAGGCTGAAGAATTCTGCTTGAACGTCATACTGGCCACTCAAGCGGAGGAGCAAATGCAAAAGGGCTCGCTCAACCGTTAAAAGTCCCGCTCGAGCGAGGAGACCAAAATCTGGGCAGTTGCTATTTGTTTCTAAACACAACCAATCTGTTACAAAACCTGCACATCCCAAAACTCAAATACAAAGAATTAAAGGACGGAAATGCGATACAGACAACAACAATAATCCACGGAACCGAGTCCAGAATACAATAAACAATGAAGGGAAAACCGGGATCGTTATAACCTCCCCCCTAAAGAATTTGGTCCCCGAAATTTGATATAAGTTTCAAAATTGTGGTCTTTTCAATTCTCAACATAATTACAATACAACCTTTAACAACATAAACCACTGCTGATCATTTCATCTCTTTTCAAGAGGACAATTTACAAATATAGCTCAATGTGCATTATCAACATGCATTCCTTTGAAATTCATCAATTTCAATACATATATTCCACCATTCTATAACATATTCAATGTTAATGATATATTTGCATTTTTACCACACATTCAATATATGCAATGTTAAATTAAACTCATAGTTCCGAAATGTATTCAACAATTTCAATATTTTCATAAACCAAGACATATACAATGTTCTTAGAGTTTACCAACAAAACAAAATTCTCAATACAAGGTCAAACATTAACAAACAAGTCTGGATATTTCCCTCAGACCTCTAACTCACGTTCCCAAGTGCCTTCCTCCACTATGTGATGTTTCCACAAGACCTTCACCAAGGGTATCGTCTTGCCTCGCAAGACTTGGTCCTGCCTATCCAAGACCCGCACCGGTCTCTTCTCATACGAGGCCTCCTCATCTACCTCTAAGTCGGTCCAATCCAATACATGCGATGGATCCGGCTCGTACTTCTGAAGCATACTAACATGAAACACATCATGCACTCCAGACAACTGCGGTGATAAAGCTAAACGGTATGCAACCTCCCAAATCCGCTCAAGGATCTCAAAAGGCCAATAAACTGAGGGGACAACTTTCCCCTCTTCCCAAACCTCATCAAACCCCGCCTAGGTGATATTTTCAGAAAGATGTGATCACCCACCTCAAATGACAAGGGTCTCCTCCTACGGTCGGTGTAACTCTTTTGGCGACTCTGGGCTGTAACAAGTCTCTTACGGATAAGTTCAACTTTCTCTGTAGTCTCCCGAACCAACTCCGGGCCCAGCAAAGGTGCATCACCCACCTCGGCCCAACACACTGGAGACCTACACGGTTGGCCATACAGGGCCTCAAACGGTGCCATACCAATACTCGATTGGAAACTGTTGTCGTAGGCAAACTCCACTAAGGGTAAGTGTCTCTCCCACGACCCCCTAAAGTCAAGGACACAGCCTCGAAGCATATCCTCAAGGATCTGAATGGTACGCTCGGACTGCCCGTCAGTCTGAGGATGGTAAACCGTGCTAAAGGTCAACTTAGTGCCCAAGGCACTCTGCAAACTCTGCCACAACCTAGCAGTAAATCGCGGATCTCTATCTAGGACGATCGACATTGGGACTCCGTGCAGCCTGACTATGTCCTAGATATACAAGTTGGCAAGATGGTTTACTGAATCTCTTACGCGCATAGGAATACAGTGCGCTGACTTAGTCAACCGGTTTATGACCACCCAAATAGCATCACTACCCCGTTGAGTCCTCGGAAGACCTACAACGAAATCCATCATGACATGCTCCCACTTCCACTTGGGTATAGGCAAGGGTTGCAACAAACCCGCTGGCCTCTGATGGTCGGCTTTCACTTGCTGACAAGTAAGGCACTTAGATACAAAAACTTTCACATCCTTCTTCATACCCCGCCACCAAAACTAGCAACCCAAATCACGATACATCTTAGTACCTCTCGGATGCCCCGCAAGGCGTGAATGGTGAAACTCTCAGAGTACCTCCTCTCGGCAAGACTCCGGCACAAACAAGCGATCTCGGTACCTCACACTCAGGTCAGGATACACAGTCGAACCCTTCTCAACCTTTCCACTGGAGATCTTCTTCTGAAGGGATTCTACCTCAAAGGCACCCTTCTGTGCCTCTAACACTCGATTTACAAGCGTAGGTTGTGCAACCACAGAAAACAAGGCTGCAAACTCAACAGACTCACCCAGAAGTAAGTCGAACTCGCAAAGAGCACCCAACATCTCCCATTCTTTGATAGCAATACAAGCCACATCACCAATGGATTTCTTACTAAGGGCATCGGCCACAACATTGGCCTTTTCTGGGTGATAATGCAACTCAAAGTCATAATTCTCTATGAACTCCATCCACTTCCTCTGCCTCAGATTTAAGTCTTTCTATGTAAATAGATACTTCAGACTCTTATGATACGAGATCACCTTGAATCTCTCACCATTTAGGTAGTGCCTCCAAATCTTCAAGCCAAAGATCACAGCTGCTTACTCTAGGTCATGAGTACGGTAGTTTCTCTCAAGTGTTTTCAACTGCCGCGAGCCATAGGCTACTACTTTACCCTCTTACATCAACACACAACCCAAACCCTCTCGTGAGGCATCACAATACACTACATAACCCAAACCCCTCTCTGGAATAATCAAAACTGAAGCAGTGGTAAGTCTAACTTTAGGCTCTTGGAACAACTCCTTACAAGTCTTACCCCATACAAACTTGACCCCTTTCTGCATCAATCCAGTCAACGGTGAAGCTAGCCTAGAGAAATCCTTTACACACCGATGGTAATAACCGAAAAATCCCAAAAAACTACGAATCTCAAAAACACTCTTAGGCTGTGCCCAGTCTTGCACTGCCTCTATCTTGGATGAATCTACAGTCTTCCCTTCCCCGGATACTACGTGGCCTAAGAACTTAACCCCTCTTAGCCAGAACTCACACTTTCCAAACTTAACATACAACTTATGGGCTCTAAACAACTCAAGCACCACTTACAAATGTTCCTCGTGCTCCTCTTCAGAAGGTGAATAAATCAGAATGTCATCCACAAAGACGACCACAAAGCGGTCTAAGAACTCCTAGAAGATCCGGTTCATCAAGTTCATAAACACAGCCGGTGCATTGGTGATCCCAAAAGGCATCACCAGAAACTCATAATGGCCATACTACATATGGAATACCATCTTCGAGATATCTTCCTCCCTGACGCTCAACTGATGGTAACCCGATCTCAAGTCTATCTTAGAGAAACAACAGGACCCTTTTAACTGGTCAAACAAATCATCTATATGAGGCATAGGGTACTTGTTCTGAACCGTAGCCCGGTTCAGTTTTCGATAGTCAATGCAAAGTCTCAAAGCCCCATCTTTCTTTTTAGCAAAGAGGGCCAGTGCTCCCCAAGGCTAAGTACTAGGATGAATAAAACCTTTATCTAGCAACTCCTGGAGTTAAATCTTCAACTCACTCAACTCAGCTGGGGAAAAACAATACGGTGCCATAGAAATCGGTGCCGTGCCAGGCACTAGATCAATAGAGAACTCAATCTCTCGATGGGGTAGTAAACTGACGAGATCCTCGAGAAAGACATCCGAGTACTCACAAACCACTCTTAGTAATTCAGTATGGGTCTCATCACACTCACTACTTATACAGCTAGTGAGAAGACAACTAAGCTCACTCCACCCTTGCAGATCATACACTGGTGACAAGACTCTACCAACCCGATCTCCCAAGAAATGAAAACAATCCCCGCTCAAGGTACATACAGTAACCCTCTGGCGGTAGCAAACAATAACAGCCCGGTATGACGATAATCAGTCCATATCCAAAATCACATCAAAACCCGACATATTCATCAATATAAAAGAAAATGGAAGCCGGCGGTCGGCGACCTCTATATCACAGCCCCGACACCCCTGTTTCAAAATCAACTCGCCCTCGATGGGTGATACAACACAAATAGAAGAAGCTAACTGCGCCAACTCCAACCCCAAAATAGATGCAAATGCAGCAGATATAAAAGAATGGGATGCACCCGTATCAATCAACACATTAGCAATTGAGTTGCAAAACAAAAAGGTACCTCTCACAATAGATGGAGCCGGTACAAGATCTGACGCTGTAACAGTATACACGCGCCCTGAAGATCTCTGATCTACCTGCTCACCTCTTGGAGCATAAGACTGCTGCACAGACTAAGCCGAAGAGGCTCCCTGATTGGCCCTTGAGGCCTGAACTGACTAAGCTGGCTGAAAACTCTGCGTCTGCCTCAAACTAGATGCACCAGATGTGCCACTCAACTGCGGGAAAAACCTTTTCAGGTGCCCCGCCTGTCCGCACTGGTAATAAGTGAGCGGCTAACCTCTACCCTGACTCTGGCTCTGAGGACGAGCCAAAGATGAAGCTGCTCTCTGCCCTTCTCCCCTCTGCGGGCAAGCTGGAGACTTGTGGCCCAACTGACCACTTTTGTAACAAGTGATGTCTTCCTGTCCGCCTCTCCCAGAACCTGAACTCGGTACTGGAAAAGTGGACCTAGAATGTGCTCCCTAGGACTGCTGAGGGTTAGAACCCCTCTGTCTCTTGCTGTCCCCCTAACCATCTTGACTCCTTCTGGAGCCCCTCATCCTCTCATTCTCTGCCTGCATGATTGTCTCAAGATGAGCTGCAGCCTGCACAAGGCACCCATACTCCCTTGTCATGGACCCGGCCACTTGAAACATGAGTCTGGTCCTCAATTTCTTCTCAAACCCCAAGCACCGACGCTTCTCGATCGCCACCAACTTTGGTGAAAACCTTGACAAACTGGTAAAGGTGGCCTCAAATTCTGCCACTGGTGTATTTAGCTGCTTAAGCTGACAGAACTGGTCCCTCAACTTCTCCCTAACAGTGGGAGGCAGAAACTTCTCCTAAAAGGCATCAACGAAAGCCTCCCAAGTCCCTCCAATACGCCCTCTAACAAACTTCCACCACTGGCCCACGTCTTTTTTCAACTGGAAAGACGCCAAGGTCACCCTCAACCCTCCGTCTTCGATGCCAAGCATCTCAAACGTCTTCGTCATCTGCTCGAGCCACTCATCGGCCTTCAGTGGCTCTTTTAGATCGCCCAAAAACTTGTCCGAATTCGACTGAAAAAACTCCCTCTTCAGAAAAGATAGCCCTGCCTCAGCTACATGGGCCTGGACTTGATTCTCAGTCCTGAGAATGTCCATAGATTCTCTCAAAGCTCCAGCCATCTCGTGGGCTAAGGCGCCCATGGCCTGCTTTCTTACTGGCCCGGCCACATTGGCCTGACCAACACCCTTCTCCTACACCGAAATTTCCTCCGGTATAGGCATCTCCTGCCTCCTAGGCCTACCACACCTACCACCACGTCCATGTCCTGACATCCTAATAAAGGTAACAAAGACATTAGTACATTCACAAATGTGCCGAAGCTGTTTCACTCACGTCATAATACAATGGACAACTGTAATTCACTCTACGTAAGCACATAATCACATAAGCACTTACGAATTTCATTTTCGAATAATAACCGTCCCATGGCGTTGCTAGAGTTCCGGTTAGAAACGGCAGTGATCAAGTGCCTTTCCAACAGGACTCCCAGAAACCCAAGGATCCAATCAACATCCTAGAAACTAAATTCCATACCCATCTAGTCACATAAGCATGTTATCAATAAACACATACATTACACTTAAGTCTCTAACAAGCGAGACGAACCCACTGTGGTACTAACCACTTCCCACGTACCCAAAGTATTCCAACCCGGTACGCTATGATACCAAGTTGTCACGCCCTCAAAATAAATACATAAACCAATCATTTATAATATCCATAGACATGAGACAGTAAAATATATTCATTCATCAGAGTGTTTCTTACAAAGGGTATTACATGTTGACAAAAAAAGTAAATGCCCTACGGGCTTACAACTTTCCAAGTCAACACTTGGTTTCAACGAAAGAGAGTTCTAACTCTACACATCTTATGCCCTTGGCTTGATTTACGTGTAATACAAAAGATAACTACAAAAATAAGCCTTTAGCTTCTAAAACCTTCCAAGCTACAACCTTAGAGGCGGCATATCACCTGTACCTGAAAATGGCGTCCCATATAGGGTGAGCCAAAGCCCAGTAAAGATATACTAAACCAAATATGAGTAATAACTAAAACATTAGCATTCGATAAATGTTTAACACTTACAAGCCAAATTACATCATTTACCAAAGTTATCAACAAGTACATCCATATCTTAAATCCATCTCTATTCATCCACCCAAGTTAATTCATAAGCATAGGTCATTATTCACTCGAATATTTCAATGTGAGACTACAACTCATATTAACAACATTTCAATCATTAACAATTCGAAACGAGGCTACAACTCATATAGACAAACTTCAATTCATCAACAATTCAAAATGAGACTACATCTCATAATATTAATACTTCAATACTTCAATCATCTACGTTATGCAAACGTAATTAAGGTTTCGGGACTTTCACCCTGGACACTCCGGCCATGTTAGTTATCCATGGAGTACATCCCTTATCTCCTCCTAAGGAAGATACATATACTATGTATATAAACGTTTTATCACATACAATGACCAATCCAAGCACATATTCAATGTGTTAATTCAACCGTCATATTCAATGACATAACTCAATTGATTAGTTTCAGTTTTCCCTAATGAACATGCAGTGTCTACAACAATCAAGACTATCCTTCACCAATAGCCCAAAACAATTATTTCTAAACAGATAATAAATTTATCAAACAGATAAATTGTCAACAATTTCACAGGTGAGTGATTAATCAATCCAACTGCACCATTCCAACTCATAGTTTCCAAATTTCATGATTTTCAACTCAATTTCATATTCCCACAATTCATCCAATTAATTATTAAAACTTAATTAGGGCATTTTCTCCTCTTTTTTTTTTTTTAAAAATATTGTTCCCAAGGCCAAATTTCATCAATCATATACAATAACCTCATTTTAGGGACCACACATACGCTTGGAATCCCAAAATTAGAAAACCCCTCTTTCATAATTTCAATTTCAAACCCTAACTTCACCTAAAAACCCCAAATACCACCATTTATACTAAATGACCAATACTTATGTTAAAACTCATAGAGGAGAGTAGAATATCTCCAGCTCAAATTTCGGAGCTCAAAAGAGAAGATGAACCAAGCAAGTGGTGAACTCCAAAGGTTGCAAAATCAACTTCTATTCGGATGGAAATAGAGGTCTTGAGAAGCTCCAATACTTTAATGAAGACACAAGGGTTGGGTCTCACTAAATCAAGATCAAAATGTACAGAGAGAGAGAGAGAAAGAGAGAGAGAGAGTATTCTAGAGTGAGAAGCTCTCAACCTGGGGTTTTGGAATGCTTTAGAGAGAGCGAGTGCCGAAAAAAGTGATTCAAAATGGCTTTTTCTCGGGCTGAAATACACACAGTCCGCTCGAGCGTGGAATGCCCAATGAAAGGCGTCGACAGAGACTCTCGCTGCGTGAAAACGGACGCCGGCGTCAGCTCACGCCCGTTCGCAGACTGCGAAAAAAAATACTAAAGGGTGAAGAATTCCGCTCGAGCGTCAAACTGGCTGCTTGAGCAAAGGAGCAAATGCAAAAGGACCCGCTTGACTGTTAAAAGTCTCGCTTGAGCGGGGAGACCAAAATCTAGGAAGTTGCTATTTGTTTCTAAACACAACTAATCTGTTACAAACCTGCCCAACACATCCCAAAACTCAAATACAAAGAATTAAATGACGGAAATGCAATATAGACAACAACAGTAATCCACGGAACCGAGTTCGGAATACATTAAACAATTGAGGGAAAACCGGGATCGTTATAAATAAAAAAAAAATAAATCAAAGTGTATATCTATGTTTCAAGATACTAAGACATGCATTTCATAGAGTGATATTGTTGTTGCCTAAGAGCATCTCCAATGGAGTTGCCAAAGCTATACTTTGGCAAAAGTGACAAAAAAAGGTGTCTCTAATAGCCTGCTATTCTTCTTGCCAAAGATAGCAGATGCCATTTCTGTTCTCAAATTTGACAAGTTGAAACATGCCATATCATCAAATATCAACAAATTTTTGGCTCCAAATTTAGTTGAAAAAACAGAATTCATTCACTAAAAAACAAATTTCATAAACAAACAGAATTAGAAAATTGATTTCATAATAATCATTCAATTTCAGTTCCACAAATCCCTTTCCCTTTTCTTTTTTTTTTAATTTGATTCTTATCAACCAAACAGTGCAAACATCAATTCAATTGAAGACAAGAAGATGAGTAGAAATGAGAGTACCAGGGCTACAAAAGAAACTAGGGCATAAGCAGCACAGAGACTGTAGAAAATCCCATCTTGCCATTGAGCTGACTTGTTGATCTCGTCCCACTAGTTCAAAGTCAGACCTCTCAACTCAATCCAAGGAAATCTCAGTGACATTCTCGTCATTTTGATCATCCATCGAACCTAGTGAAGCTCTACGGGTGTGGTGTGGTGTGGTGTGGTGTGGTGTGCCAGACGGTCTTGGACGGATGAGGTTTATGGCAAGGTCGGTCTCAGCCGACTAGTTTGAGATGAGAGTAGGAGAGAAAGAGGGTAGATAGAGAGATAGGCGTAGATCATTCTAGAGAATAGATCTCAACTGTTGGATTATTATTTAATCAAGGGGTGAGATCTAACTCATTAATCAGCCGTTGGATCATTCTATTTTATTCATGAAAATAAATATAAAAAAAAAATTGTAAAACAAGCCCAAACCACACTTGTTATAAATATTTAATTTTTTTTTAAAAAAAAATGTTTTAAAAGGGTCGCAAAAGCCAAAAAAAAAATGAATAATAAAAAAATCACTAAAAAACTTATATCTAAACAATACCTATAAAATTAGAGGGAAAGTTGGTTGAGATTTGCCAAAATAGCATGTGAACTATTGGAGCATCATTGTATTTGACAAAATAACATTATTTATTGCCAAATTATAACAATAATAATGCTATTTTAACAAATATCATTGGAGATGCTCTAAGTTCATGTGCAGCGGCTGGCATGCTTTCAGTGTTGTCCTTGTAAAATTCTCCACATTTGATAAGCCAAAATCACAAATTTTAGGCTGATGTGCCTTCCTCACGATGTAGAGATAAAATTTATTTACATAAGGTTAATAATACACAACATCTCATTGATTAAATTAATGAAATGGTCTCAATAAAAATATAAAGTGGAAGGATCCTCTCCCATCTAAATTTTAGATGGGAGGATGCTGTTTGGGTCTGTAAGATCTACCATAATTTCTGTTTTGATGATTTGAATTACTCATTTTGTCAGGTATTTCATGTAATTCATCTATATAAAAAATTAAATTGATTAGATAATTGTAACTTGTTCAATTTTTCACTAAAAATATAGACAACAATTATGTTTTTAAAAAAAAACAATATATTTGTTTGCCACAAACACAATAAATTGAACAAGTTATAGTTATCAGATCGACTTTTTTTTTTGTTTGACAAAATACATGAAACACCCGATAAAACAAACAATTTAGATTATCGAAATGAGATCCATGATAGGTCTCACGGCCGAAACAACGCTCTCCAGTTCAAAATTTAAACTAATGGGGATCCTCCTCTAAATATAAAATGAACCAATGAAATGATGTGTGTTGTTCACATATGTATAAATAAATATACACTAACAAATATTGACTGTGAAAGTAACATCAAAAGTCAATAAAGGTTTGTTTTGGAAAGTAGCTAAAAATTAATTTTTGATTAAAATTTTTTTTTTTTTTTTGAAAAAGTATGTAAAAAAAATAAAGAAGTGATGTGATTCAAAAAATTCAAACAAACTACTTTTAACTACTTTTCCAAAACTAGCTAAAAATTATAAAAAAGAATAAGGTCTAGTTTGCCATATACTACTTTAGCATATTTTTTTTTTATTTTTTTATCTTTTTATCTCATTTGAGTTACATCAATTCTTATTTAAATCACATCAACTCTTATTTAAATCATATCATTTCTATTATATTACACATTTTTTTTTAAAAAAGTTAAAAATATATATATATTTATTTAAATAATTCCTAGGTTAATAAATCACTACTAGAAAAAGGGGTATAAGCCACGGAACTTTTTGCGACGACATATTTTTTGTCACAAAAAGTAACCTTTTGCAACTGTTAATATCCCGTCGCCAATGGTCACTTTTTGCGATGGCAATTTCTATCTCAAAAAGAGGAAAGAATATGTTGGATGATTTTTGCAACGGCAAATCGTTAGCCGTCGTGAAAGGCCTATTTTTTTGAGACGGCTTTTCCTCTCCGTCGTAAAAAGATTGTTTTTTGCCATGGCCTTTGTTGTGTCGTGGCTAATAGACCAGAAAAAGAAAAAAGGGTCCTCATTCTTTCTCTCTATCACGCCTCTATCTCTTTGTAACGCCCTCTTCTCTCTCTCCACCGTCGTCGGTACAGGAGCACACGACCACCACCGCCATTGATATCACCATCGCAAACTAGCAGCCATTCTCCGAGATCGAGGAGACGCAATCGAAGGGGTTTGACATTGAGATCACTGGCATATTGACTTTCTATACTCTTGCACACAACTTTTCGATGACACAAATCCAGATCTCACCCTCCGATTCATTTCCTCATTTTTCAATTTCTCAGATTCTTCAATTCCCAATTCCTCTCTCCTAAATCGCCCCAAAAAAGAGGGCTCGATCGATCTCTCTGTCTTTCAACAGATTGTTAGCTTTCTGAGTTCACTGAATTTCGATGTCGATTTCGCAAGCTAATCATCCGATGGAGCAGATCATGCCACAACAGCAATATCAACTGCCTTTGAAGCGCCAAGCGCCATTCTCCTCCATGAAGCTGCCATTTGGGGACTACCACCAGTTTTCCTCACCGGCCCTCGACCTCAGGTTGCAGGAACCAGAGGCTATTGTGGTCAAATCTCCGTGAGTTTGTTGAGTATATATATGCATGAGACTGTGTTTCAGTTCTGATTTTGAAGTGGGTTTGTGTAATTGATGAATTTTAATGCTTGGTTTTGTCATTAGAGTTAGTATTTTGTGGATTCGTTATTGGGTTTGGTGTAATAACTGTTTTGTTGATGCTTCATTGTTGGAACCTTGATTTATGTATATATGCATGAGACTATGTTTGAGTTCTGATTTTGAAGTGGGTTTGTGGAATTGAAGAATTTGCTTGCTTGCTTGGTTTTTTCATTTGAGTTAGTATTTTTGGGATTCATTACTGGGTCTGATGTAATAATCGTTTTGTTGATGCTTCATTGTTGATTTATGTGATCTAAATGCCATTCCAACTTATATTTATGACTCATTTTTTAGGATTCACAATTTTTTCTTT